>APFE031508996.1:107193-144650 GCA_000404065.3 Pinus taeda | reverse complement strand
AATAAAACATGTTAAATAAAAGTTATAAAAAAGATATAAGATACGAACATATTATAACCTTGTTTTTATTATATTTTTTCCCTTTAATTATGAGCCATAACGTTTTCCTTAATGTGATCTTTGTTTAACCCTCTTTTTTCTTTCCCTTTTTTTGGTAAAATTATAATAATGTGGAAAAGTTGTACCTAACCTCGTCGTTTTTAGCATTCAAGTAAAACAATGATGAGAATAATACCTACTCTATGACAGATTTGTTTCCAAAGTATTACCTCCAAACGCAATATTTGTGCATAAAACAACGGTCAACCAACAAGCCTTGGTGCGCTCACTTTTAAGAGAAATGATTTCTTTGTGACAATAATGAAGGGCTAACCATTGAGAGTGAGGCCAACTTTGTTAATGAATGAGGTAGGATTTTTTATCATTATTATTATTTAATTTTAAGGTTACAGTTAAATCAAATATTAAATTGATGTATGAATTTTTTTTGTTTGTGAGACAAGGATTCATTTTTATGCAACAATTTGACTGCCAAGTCTATTAAGGCATAGATACTTTACTTTTTTTTGGTTTTGAACATGTAACTTCTTAAAAAGAAATACATACTCTTAATCATTAAGCCTGCTCAAGTTGTATTAAATCAAAACCCAAGTTTATAAATAAAATGCTTAAATCAAAACCCATTTACATTTATATTTTTTTATTATAATTAAGAAAGTAATGTAAATTCCTGTTAAAGATTACTATAAAATGGTAAAATAGTTTATTTTTAAGATGTTTTACTTTAATCATAAAGAAGTTGTAAAATTTAACGTATCAAAATACTGGATAGGTCATGTATGTTAGAAAATTAGTAATATTTTTGCTAGGTGTTAAAAAGGTTATTATCTTACAGAAGGAGTTGAAGTTTGCACGGTTGAGGGCATTTTATAAATAATTAAGTAAAGGTGTTTTAAGATTATTAGAGAATTGTTTTTTGTTAAGGTGAGGTTATTTTTATCATTTATTTGTTTAATTTTTATTTATATTTTGAATTTAGGTTTTATGTCTTTTTTTTCCTTTTTAACTGATTATTATTAAGGATATTTATTTGTTGAGATTATAGGAGAGGTATTCATTTTTATGGGGGAATTGAAGTTTGCATTGGTTATGTCTATATATAACAAAGCACAAGTCCCCATGAATTATCAAGGGATCACTCCTCTTTGAAGATTTTGTCATGGTGAGGCTATTATCATCGACAAATCATCCACTATTATCCATGCTTTAATCCCATGCCCTCTTCTCCCCGATTAGAAAGCACTTTTTAAAGAATAAAGCTCGTCTTAAAATCCTTTCAACACAATGCCTTCTTCTAAGTAAAAAGACCCCTCAACTATGACGAATTAGCTAATTCATAAACTCTAAAATCTCAGAGAATTTTAAGGCTATGGGTGGAGTTGTTGGAGAGCACTATCACCATCCAAATCCCATAATCTCTTCTCTAATTGTTTGGAAAAGAGGGGTACCAAAACGTACCCTATCCTATGAAATCAAATCAAATGATGCCTTTAGTTTTATTAGTGAATGACATCACATGCATCATTATCTTATTAAGATAGGGGCCATGAGCAATAAACCCCTTGGTTATTTATGATCTCATGCACCTCTTTTTCAACATGCATTATCATGTTTATGGTTGTATTAAGTCATAATAATTCACCTACTCACCAATTCATTAGATGTCTTTCACCTAAAATGAGCATCAAATTTCTTTTCAATATGTATTGGTCCTCTCTAATTCTCTCACTCATTGTTTTCATTTGGGCTTATTTTTATAAATTTCTCTTGTTGTGTGGTGTTCTTTTCAAATTTTTACCCTTTCCTCTCTTCCCTCGAAACTTGAGTGACTCATAAGTGTTGCGTATGTTTCCCTATGATGACGAGCGATGTAAAGGAAGTGCATTATTACATGAATAATGCTTTGGTGGAATGGACAATAATGAAACCTCCATTTGCATAATTATGGAACAAAATGAAGCCTCCAAATTGGGAAATAGCTTTGGTGAATTTAACAATGGTAAGGACCACTTCTATAACAAACATGCACAACACATCATAACTTTATGTGAATGGGATAAATAATTCAAAGCTTCTACAATTATTCTTTGAGGTCATCTAAAGAATTGTCTCTACTCTCTGTTGTTCAAGACCTACTTGCTTGCTTGGTAAGACATGTGAATTTACTTAACATGGAAACTCCCTTTGGACTCTTGACTAGACAAGGGACAATTGGCTCTCATGAGGTAGCCAACACTACCATATAAGAGGATGAAGCCATTACATTGAAATGATTTAAAGTTTTACTTATCTTTTTTCTTTTTGCTTAATATTATTAGCACAATTTACTCATATATATCCCTGCAAGTTTAGGAGTAGGATGATCTCAATTATTAAAAAATAATTGTAGTATTGTATATCTTACACCCCCCATTATAATGATATATGTGTATGTAATGCAATAGTGTTATTCTAGTAAAGATGCAAATCTTTTTTTTAACATGCAAATTCCTATTATTGATATTAAAAATAAATAAAATAAATAAATAAATAAATAATAATAATAATAATAATAATAATAATAATAATAAATAATAATAATAAATAAATAAAAATAAATAAATAATAAATAATAAAATAAAAAATAAAAATAAAAATAAAAATAAATAATAAATATATAAAATAAAATAAATAAATAAATAAATAATATTTTGTCAAAATAACTTTACGACTTACATCTCACCTTAATTGCATTTAATAGTTCACTTATATAAATGTGTTGGTTCACACAAGGAAAATATATATTCAAAGGGATTACATATTAAATTTAATGTAAGAAACAACAATTACTCATGTATTATGAATCAAACCAATGTTGATCATGATTTGACACACTCATTGTATGTAAAAAATAAATAAAATTGGAAAGTTATAGAATGAGCTTGCTAGTGCCCCATAATTTGTTGATAGATTTTTTAAATGACAATACTCCATAGTGCTTATTGTGCATGCCTTTTTAAAATGATCATTAAAATAACCTAGATATGTTTAACATTTGTGTGTCTTGAAATTAATTATACTATTTTCCCAATTTATCTAAATTTATTATCTTATATTGGTTGAGAAAATTGGTCTATGATAAAATATATGTCTCAATATGCCATAATATGTATTCCAATGCACATTGCCACAAGTGAGTGTCGCCTCTAATTGACACAATAGTTGATTGGTTGTGGGATAAGTATAATTGCTTGTTCAGACTTCTCCTCCCCTCTATATTGCCAAAAAAAAAAACCCTAAATTAGTACTTCTCCACAATACACCCCTTTTCTGTAAGTTAAATACTTATATTGATATATCAGAAAATGTAGGTTCAAATAGTCATGGCGTGCCTTAGTTTGCCACTAGGGAAACTAGACTAGTGGCAATACATCAAGCTTTTAACTATAAGAGTTTTAAAGTCAAAATTGAAACCAAACTTTACAAGAAGTCTACAAGCATAACACTAAATTTTTGCTCAGCTAGGTTATTCAAACTATCTAACTAAAGATATAATATTGAAACCACAATTCTTGGAGACAAACATAAAGATTAAATGGAGTTAGATGGTTCCACCTCGATGTGTTCCTTGCCTCATTGGCTAGTGTACCATAGAGTAGGAGTAGAAGCCAAGCATACCTTGGTTCCGCCTCGATGTGTTCCTTGCCTCGTTGGCTAGTGTACCCTAGAGTAAGAGTAGAAGCCAAGCATACCTCAATTCTTTCTATCATTTTATCCAAAGCTTTCATTTGTAGATGAAGCTCATCTAATATGAGCAAGATCTCGTATTTTGCATCGTTTATGTCCATATGCACTTTCCCCAGAAGAGTATAATTCATTCGCTAATATAAATTTATGGTGGATAGGTACAAGTTATGTTGCTCCTAAGTGTAGCATGTGTCCAGTATCCATGTTGTCACTGCTGCTACAACCTTTGTATCTAAGAGACAACCATGTTCCTTCGCAATCTCCCCCTTAGCCTCTTAGAGTTCATGTTATATGTCACCTTATATTTATTCATATTATTGATGGGCTAAAGATTTTGCCTTGAGGAAGGTTCGTGAGCCTCCTTTATTCCCATAATAGGTAATGTCACATCTGTTATGAGTTCTTTATCATGGCATGACGACGTTTGTTGACCACGAAAGAGAGTTGTATGAAGAAGCACAACATGTGGAAAACTATGGGGTAGGGGCACCCAAATAAATGAGCGAGGTTTGAATGAAGCGAAGCATGTTCTCTAGGGGACCCCTATGCCATTGAAGTTGAAGTGCAAAGAAAAGGGAAAGCGAAACCACTTCCTAACCTGATGAAGCGACCCTAAAGAAACAAAATAAAGAAACAACAACAAGAACCAACATACAAACTGAAGTCTAAAGGGTGATCTACCGAGGAATTCAACTTATCGAAACACAATGAATGAAGATAGTTAGTCCCCATTAAAATCATAATCAAATATCATCTCCTTGCAATCACAACCACATGCAGGATCAAAGCACTATAACTAGTGCTCGCACAAAAGAAAAGAGTGTCATAGGATACCAATTCTGTGTAATAAAGGTTGTGCATATGGTAAATCAAGCTTAGATGATATGTGTATTCATTCAAGGAATAGGTGACATGGCATGTCTCTTCCCATAATTGCTTAGTGGGATAGTGACCTTGCCCCCTCCCACTTGTACCCTTCCTCATAACCCCATATGGGGAAATATATATATATATATATATATATATATATATATATTATATATATATATATATATATATATATATTATATCGCAATTAATTTTCTAAGATTTTTATATTATTCTCGAACTCATTTTTATAACATAAATACCTTTCTCTAATATTTAATTTTAAAATTTTAATATATTTTGAAATTATTTATATAACATAAATACTCTTCTTCGATTCTAAATTTATTTATTTTCTAAAACTCACAAATACAAATACTTCAAACATTAAGAAGAGTCTTTTCGGTAGAAATCACATAGGAGAAAATTTTGCTTACGGGTTTCGAACCAATTAGTGTGGTTCATCATCAAGACCAAATGAAGATGGTAATGTGGATGATAGAAACTTGAATTCATAAATTACTTCAAACAAATTAATATTATGACCCTTCACTTTTAATAAGTCTAGGTACATCTTCTTAATTTAATTTTACTTCATATTAAAAGGTTTTTATAAATCTATTATTATTAAGAAAATAATTGATGTGTATTGTAAAACTCACTATAAGAGATATGTGTAATGTTATATATAACATTGATTTGACATCTGCTATAAATTGACTTAATTTACTTTTTAAAAATCAACCCATTAATAATTTGTTATAAATGAAAAATATAATATTTTCATTTATAAATTTAAATTTTTATATAAAAATATTAAATAATATATATCAACACCATTTATTTTAACTCAAGATTCTTTGAGTATCAATTTATTTACATTTAAATTTGTTTTCGATCAATTTTAATAAAAATTCTCTAATAGTAAAATTCAATGATATAGAAAATCAAAATTTCCACAAATTTGTAACTTTATTTTTTTTGAAGGAAAAATCGTAATTTTATTCATAGTGAGAAAAAATACATGTTGTAGATGCTAAAGAGAATATGCATAATAACCAGATTGTGTGTCTTAGGATCGATAGAAACTCATCCCAAAAAAACTAGTCTACTCTTTTCTACCTTTCTTTTTTTCCACTTTTTGCCAACCACTAGCGTTGGGTGTGGATGTTACAATAGTCATTTGAATCTCTTGTGTAGTAGCTGGGAGTTCTCTGTCAAAATCAAAGCCTTTAGACCCATGATTTCGTTTGTTTCCACTTACCTTTTTCCCAAGGGTGTGCTGCTCACTCTGCTGATGTGGGAAGGTTGGCTTCAGAACTAATGCAGAGCTGTGCTCGATCTCATCCTTTTGCAAGATGTTCTGGGTGGTCTAATCATTGTTGTTTGTGGTGTTTCTGGGGGGTCTGCTTCATCTTGTGCCTCTACAAGGGATTCAATGCATTTCCATCCTTTTAGATTTTGAGGATTTTTCTTGTTTCTTTTAGGATCTTTTTTAGATTGTGGGCATGCACTTTGAAGATGTCTTGTTTGTAGACAACCATGACAACGAAATATCATATTTTCATAATCTAGTGGTTGAGTCCATTGAATATTGTTATGAACCAACATAATGTGATCAGGTAAACCTTGGCTAAGATCTACTTCAACGCAGAGTCTAGAAAAAGCAAAAATGCCTTTTGACATTCTATACATATCAATCTTAAGAAACCTCCCCAAGGAGTTCCCAATTCCTTCTAATACTTTGTGGTGCCAAAAATGTAGTGGTAGATTATGTATCCTAACCCATAGAGGCATTTTGGATACCACTATGGTGGTAGCATCAAAACTTGGGAACCAAGGTATCATGAAGAGCCCTACATTGCCACAAAACCATGGTCCCTCATTTAAAGCATAGTCCTTATCTTTTACTGTATGAAATATGACTATAAAAACCCCTTAGAACATAGGTGAATTTCACAGGTTGGTGTCCATGTAGAGAATATCCATTGATGTAGAGCATCCGATTTGGGCCAAAAACTATTCAATCTACATATAACTTCTTTCATGTGGAAATCTGCATAAAGTTCATTTACCTCAGGCAATGTGACTATCAAATCCGATATCTGGGATTTCTGCTCCATGATATAGGGCCCAAGTAGATTTGGATACAGGATTGGTTTGGTTTGGGATTCCTCCTTCATTTTGACTGCATCCTTGAAAGAGCTTGGGTCGTTTGAGCTGGAACAGGAGCAACCTCCATGCAATCTCACATTGAGGATGATGGTTGAATCATTAGCAATGCCATAGTCCTAGATCGTGAGATTCTCATACAATAATTGCCTTGCATGAATCAAATTTTGCATACTTAATTATATGCCCAGTTGTTTTTTAATCTCGTACTTTAGATCTTGTATCCGCATCCCATTCCAAATCCTCTTGCAGATAGTCTTCCCTTGCAAAGTTCTGATAAAGATTTGGATCAAGGCCAAATTTGCTATGTGATTATTCCTTACTAACATATTTGGCCTTATACCAATTAGATCCACATTTGTCATATGTTGGTGCATGCATGAGTTTATTTATGTTTATTGTGGTACGTTATGTAGTTGTTGTGTCGGATCTGTCATTCTGCTACTCTGTTGTCTATGTGTTCCCTTTGTTTCACCCGATCTACAGTTCGTATTGTGATTTGCACTCTTGGAATGAACATATATTCGATTCCATGATTAATAGCAGGTTCCCTGTAGAGGGTGGAGCCATCCTTTCGTTGTTGCTGGTGTAAATAAGAAACAATTTGTCTTTCTGTAGTGATGGGGTCATGAAAATTTGCATCCATAGTCGCCACAATTGTTTTGGGCCTTCTGTAACCCTCATGTTTTGTAGAGTATCACAGGACTGTGCGCTTGAATTCTCGATATAGTAGATCTCGAGGAGGCATAGATGAGTAGATCTTCAGATCTATGTCATCTAGTTGATGTAAGGGTAGATCCAGCATGTATCGACTTAACAATGCATAAGGTTTCTGCTTATCCGATAAAGCCTAGGCCAATCAAGCTTCTACATTGGCTAAAAGGAAAACACCAATGATTTGTTGGGATCTCCCATCGTGTGGTTATGGATGCATATAATCGAAAAACTCGCATCACAATAGAGACATCTATGTGAGCTATGTCGTGGCCTAGTAGACACAGATCTAACATGAAACATAAAAACAATAGGAAAAAAATAAATTACCTATCTATTACAGACCATAGGAAATTCAGATTTGTTAAGTGGAAGAGGGATCCTAGGGTGCCCTAACCCATCCAACACATTGCAGAGGTTCCAGACCCGTCCTTCAACAAACTGGGCGTGAGACACAACCCCAATGTCGACTATCCCTTCACGAAACCTTAACATTCTCTCAATTTATAACTTTATTTAAATATTTAATAAATTAAATTAATGTAATTTTATTTAAACACTGAATAATTTTATTTAAAGTCTTTATATTCCTTGAACTTAAATTGAAATTTTGCCAAATTTTTATCATATTAATAACTCTTAGTGCAAATAAGATTTTGTTTCCCTTTTTTAAACAAGATACCTAAAATTGCCCCGTAACAAGGTCATTGTTGTTTTATGATGAGAAATCTTTATGAAAATTGTTTCACCAAACATAAAATTTAAAGCATACTCAAATTATATAAATACTTGAAAATTTTGCCAAATTTTTATCATATTAATAACTCTTAGTGCAAATAAGATTTTGTTTCCCTTTTTTAAACAAGATACCTAAAATTGCCCCGTAACAAGGTCATTGTTGTTACCAACATAACTCGAAGGGACGATACGTTTTCTAAGTTTCGTGGTGTCGGCTTCTTAACCTCTCAAAATCAAAAGGTAGAATGAGACCTTTTGAAAGTGAAAGCACCCTTAGGTTTGAAAAGTTTAATTTATAGGTGAGACATACGCTATAGCCTAGACCAACATGTTGGACTTGTAAAACTTCTCATATGCTCAATATTAATTCTGATTTTTGAGATCGAGGGTAACATCATAAGTTTCATAAATTTATTAAAAGTATTTTAAATTTTTCATAACAAAAAAAATTATATTAATTTAAATCATTGAGTTTGGATTTAATTTAATGATGTCTTTTTTTTTTTTTTAACTGAATGCAAATGCTATTTTTGATAATGGATGATACCCAAACATTAAAGTGCATTAACGTGGGTTTAAGTTAAAATGATCCAACAATGATTAGAAGAGGTTCGACTTTTTTATTTATTTAAATATTACCAGTATTTGCATGAGAAGATGCAAAGTATGTTGATATTGTTTCGGGGGTTTTTAATTTATATATATATATATATTTGAAATAAAAGTAAAAGGATATGTGGGTCTGGATAATAAATACCATAGATATCATAGTGCTTGGAGCATATATTTAATCTAGGAAATTATTTAGATATTTTCGTGGAAAATATATTTATAAAACCATGTAGGTATCATGTACAACAACTATGCATACCTAGTTTAGACTATATTTTGATCATGCTTACAATGCTTTCCAATTTGGCTCATCTCCTTAATGTACAAAAGTCTATGGATGTATGGCTTTCTTGGGAATTTGCTGGCAACAAAAGAGGCTGGGACCTTCCTTTTTTTTTTTTGTACTTGGAAAATGTTGGGTTAATGTATTGCAGGTTGCAATATACACAAGAAAGCATTGAAGAAATTCACCTTCCATTTTCAAATTCCTTTGTCCATAAACATAAGATCATAATTTTTTCCCTACTTGAAGAAATTCGTTGTTGCCTTCCCATTTTCATCTTCTTCATTGTAATGAAGGTTAAGGTTTTCAAGCACCTTCCGCAAGGGTTGTGCTACAAATAATGGACTTAGGATTAGGTGTGCTTGGTACGAGGAGATTTATTACACCAAAATCTTAGGATTAAGTGTGCTTGGTACGAGGAGCTTCTATTACACCAGAATCTTAGGATTAGGTGTGCTGTGTACGAGGATCTTTTGTTACACCAAAATCACTAAGACTTGCATGTGGTCTTATCCCCTTTAATACTCATTTCAATATCGATTATCTCCTTACCAATTAGTTCATATGAAGTAACGTTAAACAAATCAATTAGTTTGTATGAAGTAAATTTTAGAAAAATTGACTTTGACATACCCTATAGATGTAGCCTCAACAAAAAGTCCTTCAAAGTCTACATCCACCAAGGACGAAGGATCTTCTATCACATCATATTCAAATATTTATGTAGGATTATTTGGAGAATTGAAGTTAGAATGGAAATCATGAAATAGAAGCATGGAGAAGCCTGTAGTCTCAAGCACAAATTATGTTAACAATTTCATATATATATATATATGGATTGTAGGAAGAACATCCATATATAAAATACATATGATTTAAAAGAGAAAATATACATGTGCACCAATGACATAAAATGACACAGATGTAGAGACATTCTCTAAAATAATAACATTTGAAATATAGGTGGAAGGATATGTGGGCCCAAAAATGAAAACAAAATTTAAGGACATGCAAGCCCAACAATAAAACAATCAGTGATTTGAGAAACACCCCTCCGGTTTTGAAAACCGGCAGTGGGGAAAGGAAACGACAAAAATAGTGGGGGAAGGAAACACCAAAAACAATAGAAGGTGCATATGTTGTAAAATAAAAGTAGAGTGTCTTTTTGGATAGTGAGTTACATGACCTAATATGTTACAATAGGAGGTGGTTGTTTGTAATAGACTATTAACCAAATTGGACTAACAATAGGTGATTATCTATAATAGACCATCAACAACACGTGGTTGTTTGTAATATATGGTTGTGTGAAAGAGGATCTTAATTGTCTCCTTAAAAACATTTTAATAATATAGAATAAATAAATAGACAAATAACAATGATAAATAAAAACAAACAACATATTTTACTATAACAAAGTAAAATGTTACAACCACTCAAATCCAAATTAAAAAACATTAAAAAATGGTTCATATAACTAACCTAAGCACCAATTTTAACAATTTTGAAAAGGAAATTAAATTGTTGCAAAAAGCCAGAGACATGTTGAGTGACATGTTATCTTCATGTTCTTTGTTCATAAGGCTAACAATCTAACGAGAATTATGTGAAACAAATTCAAAGTTTTTATAAACTGATTATAGAGTACAATATATAAACTGTGAAGGTAAAAAAAATAAAAAATAAAAGTTGCCATCTCCGTGATTATTGATGCACCCAAGTTTATAGATATCATGTCCAACATCATATAAATTATGTTCATACATCTTCACAAACTCCTAATTATGAACCTCAAACTCCTAATTATGAAAGGATATCAATGAAATTCAGCTCAAGAGAGGCACATCAAGAACATGTACTATATAATGCACCATTAATTTCTTAGTATGTTTCTTTAAGATCAATAAATCTACAGAAGTTATAAATTTAATATCCATAAACAATGTATTTCAATCTTCCAAAATTTTCAAGGATTACCCCCATGGAACCAGGAAAATAAGTAAACAAATACATCCAAATATGGCAACCCTTAAGGCAAGTCACCCAAAGTTGAAAACCCTCGTAAGTATTGATCAAAGAACATAATCTCGCTTGCATGCATGGTAAAGCCACTCAAAGCTTTACAATAACTACAAAGTGTATCCAAAGATTAAAGCCGCCTCAAAATTTATAATCTGAATCCAACAAAGGACTAAGGCAAATATAAAAATAAGTATAACTAATATGTTATGCATGAATATAGAAACCACTTTAGAGCTACAATGGCCAAAACCAAATGCATCCGATGTTCAATCCCATAACATAAATCCAATTATACGAGCTTGCATGCGAGCAAAACAATATAAAACCAAACACGTGAGTGAAAAATTATGCAAATATATATATTTAAAAATAACATTTAAAACTGAATTCATTATTGCATTTTAGCATTTAAAATTATTTGGCATTTCCCAAAAAAAAAAAAACACCAAGTATTTGGCATTTTTAAAAATACATGTGCAGTTAATAATTTCAACCTTTCAATAAATTATCTGTCAATTCATTCAAACGATCTTAGTGGGCTTGGATCATGAACATCCACACAAAAACTCAAATTGCAAGCCATCTTCCGACATCACATATTTCAAATTTGTGTTTAAATGAATTATATATCTCCTTTTTGTTTGAGTTTAAAGCATAAGTGGCGATGCAACTTTTTAAAAACTATATTAGTTTTTCTATCTATTCAATCCATTGGGCATTAGATTTGAAAAAAACTATATTAGTTTTTCTATTGAATTCAATCCAATTCCTATATCCAACATTAGATTTCTAATACAAATTATCCATTGAGCTAATATTTGTTTCATAACAGTATATCTCCTTGCAACAAATTGAATAACATGTTTATTCTAGATGTGTTTCAATACAATGACAAGACATACCCCTCACAATCCTTCTAATATATCACCCTTTTTCTATTTCTCGAGTTTACCATAGGGAAGATCATACCTCTGTTAGATTGAAATTAAATGAAATTCATTACATCCATCATTTTTGTCCCATAACAATTATAAATTCTCTCATAAACGACTGAGGATTTTGGATATTTAGTTGTCTTTTGTGGACCTTTCTCCTTTATGGCAATGAATATAATTGGATGTCATTTTGATTACAAAATCCTTTATCTTTTGTGGACCTTTCTCCTTTAACTATAAGAGTTTTAAAGTCAAAATTGAAACCAAACTTAACAAGAAATCTACGAGTATAACACTAAATTTTTGCTCAGCTAGGCTATTCAAACTATCTAACTAAAGATTAGTACTGAAACCATAATTCTTGGAGACAAACATAAAGATTAAATGGATTCAAATGGTTCCACCTCGATGGGTTCCTTGCCTCATTGGCTAGCGTTCCCTAGAGTAGGAGTAAAAGCCAAGCGTACCTCAATTCTTTCTATCATTTTATCCAAAGCTTTCATTTGCAAATGAAGCTCATCTAATACGAGCATGATCTCATATTTGCATCGTTTATGTCCATAAGAACTTTCCCCAAAAGAGTATAATTCATTCTCTAATATAAATTTATGGTGGATAGGTACAAGTTATGCTGCTCCTAAGTGTAGACTTATGTGTCCAATATCCATGTTGTCACTGTTGCTACAACCTATGTATCTAAGAGATAACCACATTCCCCCACAATCTTCCCCTTAGCCTCCTAGAGTTCATGTTATATGTCACCCTATATCTATTCCTAGTATTAATGGGCTAAAGATTCTGCCTTGAGGCAAGCTTGTGGGCCTCCTTTATTCCCATTATAGGTAATGTCACATCTATTATGAGTTCTATATCATGGCATGACGATGTTTGTCGACCAAGACAGAGAGTCGTATGAAGAAGCACAACATGTGGAAGACTATGGGATAGGGGCACCCAAATAAATGAGTGCGGTCTAAACGAAGAGAAGCATGTTCTCTTGGAGACCTCTATCCCACTAAAGCCGAAGTACATAAGAAAGGGAAAGGGAAACCACTTCCTAGTCTAATGAAGTGACCGTGAAGAAAGACAATAAAGGAAACAACAACAAGAACCAATGCACAAATTGAAGTCTAGAGGGTGATCCAACAAGGAATTCAAATTATCAAAACACAACAAATGTAGATAGTTAATCCCCATTAAAATTATAATCAAATATCATCTCCTTGCAATCACAACCACATGCGGGATCAAAGCACTATAACTAGTGCTCACACAAAAGAAAAGAGTGTCGTAGGATACCAATTCTGTGTAACAAAGGTTGTTCATATGGCAGATCAAGCTTAGATGATATATTTATTCATTCAAAAAAGAGGTGACATGGCACGTCTCCTCCCATAATTGCTTAGTGGAATAGTGACCATGCCCCCCTTCCACTTGTACCCTTCCTCATAACCCCTTATGAGGAATCATCGTATACCATATATATATAAAATGCCAAATAATTGTTTTATCTTTATATTATTATATTATAAAATTCAATTTATAACATAAATACTTTCCTCTAATATTAATTTAATTTTTTAATAATATTGAAATTATTAATATACAAAAAACTCTTCTCTACTTCTAAATTTTATTTATTTTTCTAAAAATAATAAATACAAATACTTCAAACAATTTAATATTAGGGCCCTTCAATTTTAATAAGTCATTGACTTACCATTTTACTTCATATTAAGAGAATAATTGATGTGTATTGTACAACAACTTAATATTATGGCCCTTCAATTTTAGTAAGTCTAGATACATCTTCCTAATACCATTTTACTTCATATTAAAAAGTTTTTATAAATCTATTGTTAGATTGGGAGAATAATTGATGTGTATTGTACAACTTACTATGAGAGATATATGTAATGTTATATATAACATTGATTTGACCTGTGATATAAGTCAAGTTCTTCTAAGTTTCGTGGTGTGGGCCTCTTAACTTCTCAAAATCAAAAGGTAGAATGAGACCTTTTGAAAGTGAAAGCACTACACTATAGCCTAGCCTAGACCAACATGTTTGGACTTGTAAAACTTGTCATCTGCTCAATATTACTTCTGATTTTTCAGATCGAGGGTAACATCATAAGTTTCATAAATTTATTAAAAGTATTTTAAAATTTATCGTAACTATAGATTATATATTAATTTAAATCACTTTGTTCGGATTTAATTTAATGGTTTTTCTTTTACTAAATGCAAATACCCAAAACATTAAATGGCGTTAATGTGGGTTTAAGTTAAAAGGATCCAACCATATGAGAAGAGTTTCAACTTTTTTAATTTAAATATTAATACTTGATGCATCGGAAAACCTAAAACTTTCCATTAAAACTAAATGATTATTAAACTAAATTGAACAATGATAAGAAGATACTAATTGCAAAAGCTCAAGTCTACAATATTAAAATACATTCCAGTTTTATTTATATTAAAAATAAAATGATGAATACAAATTAATAATAATTGATGAAATATTAATGTGTTTTAATTATTTTTTGGGTTTTTTAACCATTTAAAAGTAGTTTTAGGTAAAAGAACATTTTAACTTAAATATTAAGTTGCAATAAAACTAATATTCCTTCTAATCATCATTAGAACTATTTGAGTCATATATATTTTGATAGTATTTAACATGAATCTCATACTTGAAATTATATGTATCTTAATGCAATTTAACTTTTTAGTTAATTTTCTCCATTGTATTATTTAATATATTTTCATTTTTTTTTATGCTTTTTTTATTAAAAAATATTTATATAATAAAAAATAATTTTAAAATTCAATCAATCAAATTCATATGACAATTTATTTTATATATAAAAAGAAATATTAAAATATCAAATCTTTTAAACCTCGAAGCCTATTATCACTCACTATGATAGAATACATTATTAAAGCACTCTTTGTGACATTGCTAAGTTTAAACTTTGATTAGCATTATGTGTCACATGGGCTGAAACATGGGTATGTTTAGAGGTTTTAGTGTACCAATAAAATCAATCAACCCACGTCATGAAAGTATGAGGCATGCCTTTGTAGCCAAATTTGCCAACGAATATATATAATATAACCTTTTTTCCCTAACAAAGCACTGCTTTTTCTTTTTACATTTTTTCCAACTAGGTTGTTCCTAGGTTGGGGCTAGCTAAGATATATATAGCTAAGATAAGATCAACAAAATACATAAGTTTTGTTATTGGTTTGTTGTTGGGAAACGAAACCAATAACATAATAAGGGTTTTTAGAATAATAAAACATATATTCAATCTGTTGTCAAAATTGATAATGGTGATATCTAACTTGGATATTAAATTGTACTAGATGGCTTTTAGAAGATAAACATATTCATATTAGGTCGTATCTAGCTTACTTATCATACTATCTTGAGTGACTGATATACTATGAAATAAAGACATGCAAAAAAGAAAGAGATTTTGCATGCATAGTAAAAAATGGTGATCTCATTAGCCTTCTCTGGAAATTCTTCTTTTCCTTCAGATGATGTGAATTCCAGATTGGCTACTTTCCCTCCAGTTTAGTGACTTCTTTGTCTAGCCTCCACACCTATGACTAAAAGGCATCTATGCATAATAAGATCTCTTGTTGTACCTTACTTTTTTCAACAAGGAACTTTCCCATTATTGTTTTAATTTGCTTTCATGTACCTATTAAACATGCCTTTGATGGTACATATGTCTGGTATCCACTAGGCTACATCTTTTATAATCTCTTTATCATGTATGAATTTTCTCTCTACTTGGGCTTGCTCTTTTACCACATGATTTCTAACCTAATAGCAATGGGATTGTTTCTCCAATAGGTGGCAGTAGATTTTTCAACATTGGCTTGGAATCTAGATCAAGAGGAGGTTCCTACTCTAGACTTGCCTATGTTTTGACAGTTCAATCCACAATGATGCATTATTATTCCAAATATCAAAGAAGTGTTTCTCTGGGTAGGACAAAAGGTTGATGTAAAGAGAGGATGTAGGGCATAACACCATGGGTGCTAGGAAAAGACTGATAGGACAAGGAAAAGAGCACTCAACTAAAGGAGCATGAAGGAAAAAATGAAGATGGGAGAGGGGAAAAGGACATGGGATTCCTTTGTACAAACAACCAAGGGAGGAACTAATGAAGCTCAAAGAGCGCAACTACAGTAAGCACGTTGAAACTAGCAGAAAAAACTAGGGGTTGATAGAAAAGCATTGGTTTAGCAGGAACTTAATTAAATCAAGGGATGAGGAAACTTCATATGGAGAAGAAGCTCCCAATTATAGAGAAGTAGAAAAAAATATAAGGAAATAATAGATAATGAGAGAAAAAACATAGAGGTGGAATAAGAATCTACCATGTGTTTTGAGTCCGTAGATGCCAATATTGCAACAATTATGCTCCCAAATGGCCTAAGAAATCTCTTGTTCTTGATCCATGATGGATTCATGCAATGAATGAAGGAGTGAAGATCTTAGTAGCTAATTAAAATGATCAACCCACATGGTCAACTTTGGTCGTGGTACAAAGTACTATATACTACCTTATTTTAACATGCAACCACTTGAAACCACGTTGACCCAATTATTCTAACCATTCATTACTTTTTAATGCTTGGAAACGATCATGCACCATGGTAACTAAGGTAGTTAGGAAGTCACCGCATTCAGGGAAAATCCATTTATATATTTAAGCATAACTTCTTATATAACCATGTAAAGAAAATATAATCACTAACCGATGTTCTTACCTTTAACTACTTTAGCTCTTTTGCTGAACCATTAGTTGTTATTCATTTTCCTTGAAAACTGGATACCTTGGTAGGAAAACATTTCTCCCAAAGACATTGATTAACACATTTTGCATAAAGGAATATTGTGAATAATATTGGTATGATCTCTATTAACAATTTCTCTTATCATTAATTGCTTTTGCTCTTTATTCTTTGAGGATAAGTGGTTTGGATATTGTTTAAAAATAATCATACTTTATAATATATATATGGATGCAAAACGTATATGTTATTGATTATAAGATTTATCTTTGTGATGCTTATATAATTAAAATGAATAATGTATTATATTAAAAGTAATAACAAGAAAATTTGGTGTGCTAGTTTAAGTAGTTAAACATTTTAGCTTCACGCAAAAAGTTTTGGAGCTTATTTCTTGGACTAGTTATCTTAGTTACAATTGTTACACAATGCACATATTATCTTAGATGTTCTAATCAACACTAATGACTTTGCATGAGGTATCATTAGCAAATGTGGGAAGTGATTCTCAAGGAAGTTTTCCATGGAAAAAATAGTAATAATAGAAACTATAATGGGAGTACCAATATAGAAGAAAATAAGGGTTGAGGCCACCTTCTTAAGGTGGGAATGCACCTAAAATTCCTTTAAAAGGGAAGAAGAAATTTCAATATGATTTTATATTTAAAAATATATATTGAAATGAGTATAAATGTTGATTAATAAATAAAAGTGAGGGTGAATCCCCCTTTTAATTAGTGGTGAGTTATTAATTCATGTAATTAACACCTCTCAACTAATTTAATGGGAAACTCATTATTGATTATAATTGAGTGGTTAGTCATTAATGCATGTAATTGACACCTCCCCATTAACTTAATGATGACTCATTGATTAGTTTACAAAAAAAAAAATCTTTTACCATATATTTGCATTCTTATTTAACACAACTAGCTTTGTATAAAATATCAAATTACTATATTGTTGAAAAACTATGAAAAGGAATATGAAATAGGTAATATACACAAATTTAGTTTCATATGCAAAAATGTCATATTTAGTAACACAACATGCCCTCCCTCTTAGGATACTTTATCATTAAAGCTTAAGCAACAATGAGTGGCCAACCTATGCAATTTCTTCCTTTCATATTTTTTGTTCTTTGCTTGAAAATGATTGTATGAACTCATTCAAATGAAGGGAATCTTGGACATTTGTCTTCCATGAGAAACCGAATAAGCCATTTTTTGTCAAAAATACTCAATAAGATCATATAGGTCTAAATAAAGCTTAAATATTCTCAAAATCATCTAATGAAAACATCCATCCACATTGATGTAAAATGTTGATTGTGATGTTGAAGAAGACTTCAAACAAGAAGATATCATTAACCCATAATGATGTTCAATGTTTTTCAAATTTTCTTCTCTTTTCACTAATATATTATTTTCACATATAAATGCAATCATAAATCAAAAGAAATTCATGGTTGAGAACTTAGGAGGTCATCTAAAGCTTTTCTAAATATTCTAATTCATATGGATAATCACGATGAGAATAAGGTTTGTTTAAAATAAGCTTAAAGAAACAAAATCAATTATCATTATATAGTTTAGAAATGTTTGCATACCATTTTTCATAAACATCATTTATTGCGAACCATGTATCTAACATTTTTTTACTTATTTTATTCTTATTTCTAAGTGTGGTTCATGGACACTAAGTGACTGCTACATCCACAGGAAAATCCAAGTAGATCCACCCGCCGACCAAACTAGCAAGGCCTAACCCCAGGGGCATCGAGGAGATTTGACCCTGTGACCTCTTGATAGGCGAGGCACTTAACAACAGGAACTCGACCAGCCGAGTTATCCCTTGGGGCTACATATTCTATTGTTATATAAATATGAATAATAAACATAAACAATAAAATACATCATCTTTATATTCAATATATCATACTAAGATTTCATATATAAATGAAGATGGCCCAATTAAAGGATATTATGGGTTTCCCTTTGCATTGGGGATTTGAGGCTAAAAATGTATATAAACTTGCAAAGATTGTGTTATCACTTAGAGAAAACCTTGAATGTGGGGGGAAAACTCTAAGGTAACCTCTAACCACTTTGGGATTGAAGTTGGCCCCCCAATCCAGAGGGGGATCTCTCCTCAAACTCAACTACCCTAGGTCACAACGGTATCATGCTTGTTAAACGCTCTATGGCTAGATTAATGTGAAGTTTGCTAGTGTGGTTGGAATATGGGAAAAAGGAAACAGCATTGGGTGTCAAAGTCAACTTTGGCTTAATGTAAGATCACACTAAAATAGTCAACAAAGGCAAGGTAGCTAAGCAATTCTAAATCATTAATTCGCTGTAATGAAAGGAAGAATATGAGAGGAACAATCCACTGAGAAGGAGCATCAAATAGATTAATTCCAAAACTAGCTTTAGAAATAAGAGTACAAAAATTGAATCTATAAACAGAGCATTGAAATGAATGAATTATGTTTATGTTCTTTCATTCAATCATTAGACTATGATACATTATGGCAAGAGGAACACATAGAATTGGAGAAAACAAATTCAGAACACCCAACACATGAATCTTTGTTGTAGCTTCACTCTTTATTTGTTAAAATATTCCAAAATATACAAAGCACAATAGTTTTTTCAACAAAAAATGAACCCCCGTTACATTACATATCCTTGCTTAAATAGTAAATATAATATCCCAAATTGCTTCTATCTTTCTGGAAACAAAATCAAATCATAAATTATAATTAAACTAAATCTAGAATTAGTCACAAAAAAGTCTCGAACGTTGGAGTTGATCCTTCACCAAAATTGTGCATTTGAATATTAACGTGTTCCATGAGGATGTGGATCTAATTTCCATCTGTTAATTTAATGCCGAAGTCGAATTTGATGAGGTGGATCTCCAACTGAAAGGAGATTAGGCATTTTTCTAAATATAGAAAAAATTAATTCTGACGAATTCCTGAAAAATAGGCTCCAAATATTCCTTCGTATCTATCAAAACCATGACACTATATAAAAAATGAGAGAATTTTTGTTCATGGGTCTGTTTTCGACAAAAGCCTCTTTCAGATTTAGGAAATTCTTTTTCAACTTCTCTAAAACCGCACCCAAATTTGATGACTAAAACATGAAATTATTTAATATTTAAATATGGAGAAATGGGCTGCAAATAATCCTTCGAATCTTCCAAACTATGACATTTGTACAAACTTTGGGAGAGATTTTTGTTAATGGGGTCATTCTAAACAAAAACATATTTGGGGTTTCAAAAACCCATCCCCCATTGTTCGGAAACTGATTTTAAAACAATGGCTAAAACATGAAAAAATTTAATTGCAAAATCCTGAAGAATGGGCTTCAAATATACCTTAGAATATATCAAACCATTATACCTATGTAAAAACTGAAATAGGATTTTTCAAATGAGATTGTTACCAGATTTATTTATTTAATAGATATATATATATATATATAATAATATATATATATATATATTTATTTTTTTTTTTTTTTTTTTTTTTTTTTTTTTTTTTTTTTTTTTTTTTTTTTTTTTTTTTTTTTTTTTTTTTTTTTTTTTTTTTTCGCTTCCAACTGTTCGGAATTTGCACCCAAAGTTACTATGTTTTACAGGAAAAAACAGAGTTTGGTCACTAACAGATTAATTGTCAGCACTCGCTTGATCAAGTGTTTGCTCCTTCATTGACTTGTGCCCCATCAACGCCTTTTAATATTGACTATCAAAACTTTAAATTTTCCTTTTAATTTTCCAATTTTACATATTTTGTGTTGCTACTTTTGTTTTCAGTGCATTTTTATTTTACAAAACCACAATATCGTTGATATTTTATCTGTCAACGCTTTTACACTGTTTTTTACGAATTGGCGTTGACATTGAAATTGTCAACGCCCAAAAACTATTAGCTAAAATTGTGATAACATTTGGCTCCAGGAGGATGTTGTTAATCGTAGATGGTAGTAAGAACCTCTATAGACCAGAGGCCTAGACCATCAGTGGGCTGCTCCCAACCTCAAAACTAAAACTTGCAAACTGACTTGTGACTTGCAACCAACCTATTCTGGAACTGAAGCACACTCAACCTGAAAATTGCACATTGCTACAAACAATCAGACTGAAAACCAAACTGAAACTACAAGCTGAAAATAAATGCTTGGCCAACAAGCTTTTTGCACACTCATCCTACACTAAACTTCTAAAATAACTACTTAATGACATAATACAAAAAATCCAGTGAAACCAATTCAGTAGCTGCTCAAATATCGTGGTGTTTTTACTGTGCTTTAACGAAATACAAACTGGAACATGTAAGGACAATGACAATTGATGATACTTTTGGTTCTCACAGTGAAGATATGGTTAAGAATTTAAGCTAAATTTCCTTCCATATAGACAATTATAGGATCATAGAAAATATATTTTGTTTGTTGATCCTCAAGATATTTTGTGACTTGATTATTATGGGTGGATAGTTCATATGTGATCTCTTCTTCAACATATGATTTCAACTGTGAATTTCCAAATTCATGTTCAAAAACAAAAAAATTATTCAATCATTAAAACCAAGGGAAACACTTCCATTTCTTTTTTTGGCGGAAAAAGGTTTTCAAAAGAGTGATTTTGACCATGGAAATGATGAGATTGAATTTGAGCATCTAAGACCTCAATATCCTTCTTAATTTTTTGAACAAATGATTATAAAAAATATCTCTTCTCCTCAAAACATTTGCATAATCTTAAATAACTAGGTAAAAAAGTTGAGAAAGAATATTCCACTTGATCATCATCAAACATATCAAAATATTCCCTAAAACCTTCAATAGACAAAGGATCTTCAACATACTCTATCATTTTGATTGACTAGGCAACTAGATCCGTAGTTCAAACTCTGATTTCTTTGGACAATGGAGTCAACATGGATGTTCTGAACTTTGGATTATTTGACAATGGATTCGTCACATGAATGGCACACATTCGCTTTGTGGTTGACATGTGTTCACCATTAGAAGTCAAATCTGATCATTTTCGTTCTCTAGGGATATTTGCTTGAAGATTTCGCCTCCCCGACAATGGCACCAAAATGATATCACTTAGAGAAAACCATAGCCAAGGGGGGGAAACTCTAAGGTAACCTCTAACCACTTTGGGATTGAAGTTCCTCAATCCAGAGGGGGATCTCTCCTAAAACTCAACTACCCTAGGTCACAATAGTAGTAGGTTTGTTAAACGTGACATGGCCATATTAATGTAAAATTTGCTAGTGTGGTTAGAATATGGGGAAAAAGAAACGCCATTGGGCGATGGGGTCAATTTTGGCTTAATGTAAGATCACATTAAAAAAATCAACAAAGGGTAGGTAGCTAAGAAATTATGAATCATTAATTTGTTGAAATGAAAGGCACACTATGAGAGGAACGATCCACTGAGAATGAACATCAAATAAAGAATACCAAAACTAGCTTTACAAATAAGAATGAAAACAATTGAATCTATAAACAAATCATTGCAATGTACGAATTATGTTTATGCTCTTTCATTCAATCTTTAGAATATAATACATCATGGCAAGAAGAAACACATCAAACTGGAGAAAACAAATTCAGAACACCCAAGACATGAATCTTTGTTGTAGCTTCAAGATTTCTTCATTAAAATATTCCAAAATATACAAAGCACAATAGTTTTTCCAACAAAAACTGAACTGTTGTTACATTACATAACCTTTCTTAAATAATAAAAATAATATCCCAAACCGTTTCTATCTTTCTAGAAACAAAATAAAAGCATAAATTAAAATTAAACAAAGTCTAAAATTAGCTGCAAAAAAGTCTTGAATGCTGGAGTTGATCCTTCACCAAAAATGTGCATTTGAATACTAAGGTGTTTCCCAAGGATGTGGATCTGATTTTCGTCTGTTGATTTAATTTCCAAGTCAAATTTGGTGAGGTGGCTCTCCAACTGGAAGTAGATTAGGGGGTTTCCTAAATAAAGAAAAGTTAATTATAGCGAATTCCTGAAAAATAGGCTCCAAATACTCCTTCATATCTCTCAAAACGTGACACCTATGTAAAAAATGAGAGAGGTGTTTATTAATGGTTCTATTTTAGACAAAATCCTCTTCCATATTTGGAAAATTCTTCTTCAACTTCTCGAAAACCATGCCCAAAGTTTATGACTAAAACAAGAAATTATTTAATATTTAAATCTGAAAAAATGGGTTGCAAATAATCCTTCAAATATTCCAAACCATGATAGATGTGAAAATTGAGAGAGGTTTTTATTAATGGGACATTTTCCGACAAAAACCTCTTTGCGTTTTCAAAAATTCATCTCCAATTGTTCAGAAACAGATTTTCAAAACAATGTCTAAAACAAGAAAAAACCAAATTGCAAAATCCTGAAAAATAGGATTCAAAGATCCCTTCAAATATTTGAAACCATTACATCTGTGTAAAAATGAAAGAGGTGTTTTTAAATGAGCCTGTTACCAAAAAAACCTATTTTTGTTTTTAAGATTTTGTTTCCAACTATTCGAAATCTTTGCCCAAAGTTACCATGTTTTACAGGAAAAAACAAAGTAAAACATAGTTTTGTCGCTGACAGATTAATTGTCAGCGCTCGCTTGATAAAGTGCTCGCTCCTTCATTGATGTGTGCTCTATCAACACCTTTTAATATTAACCATCCAAACTTAAAAATTCCTTTTAATTTTCCAATATTACTGATTTTGTGCTGCTTCTTTAGTTGTCATCGCATTTTTATTTTACAAATCCACAATAGCGCTAATATTTTATTTGTCAGTGCTTTTACACTGTAGTACTTCAAAACTATTAACTAAAATTGTGATAACAAATTGTATCTTAGTGGTTATTACTAGGAATTAATAATATATCATATTGTATCCATAAAAACAATATTTCAAATGGTGTTGGTTTGGATTCAATTTGGGTAGTGTGACTAAAATGAATAGTTATGTGGTACAAAACTATTTTATGCCCTAAAATACAAAAGCATGTCTTAATCTAATTTAAAATGCTTACATTATCTTCATGAAAAAGCCAAATAAGACATATAATAGATCACTATAAAGATAAAAATATAAATTTACTAACATGTGAACTAAACTAAACTTAGGGATTTTTTCTTATTTGTAATAAAAAAAACTCTAATTTGTCACCGTGGTTGTAGGAGATATATCCTCAAAATAATAGATTTTCAAGGGAAAGGCCAAATGGATAATGTAGAGCTTAGAAATATGAAACCTTGAAAATAGTTATACGATCAACTCTCACTAAGATTTATACATTCAATGAAAGGTGGGTGAATAATATTTATTGTTGCATGTTACTTGTAATGATGTTATATACATATAGATGATTGAAATAATTAAATATTAATCATAGTATAACAAATCGTTGGTTGGCACTTCTCCTTGCTACATGTTATCTTAGTTATACCAAAGGATTTTCAAAATTTATTAAGGGATGACATGTATGGACAATGGTTGGATTAGCCTTCTTCTTTATCCTTCTAATATCGTTATATAAGGGAATCTACCAGGTGATTAACATGAAGATAAAGATGTAACTAGAGACAAGTCATCATACCATTCATAATGTTACTTGTATTATTGGTATATTTAGAGATGTATGGTATACATTAAATATTTGAAGTAGTATGGAGAAGGGTCAATTCTATACTCTCCAAAGAAGAGTCAGCTACCCCTCTTTTGGGAAGGGTCAAATATTTTTTTTTAAAGAAATACCAACCTCCTTTTTCATATAGAAGGATTTTCGACCAATTATTCAAAGGTCAACTATCCGTCCTTAAAGAAGGCCAGATCAACCATCCCTTCTTAAAACAAGGGTTGGATGAATCTTCCATGGAAAGGGTTAGACAAAGAAGGGAAGGTTGAAATTTCTATAAGGAAGGTTCAATTGAAGAAGGGTCAATAAACTTTTCTGTATATAATGGTTAGTCAAAGGAGATTGGTTCACCCTTATTTGGTGAAGGGTTGGTAAGAGAAGGGTTGACCAAAGAAGGCTTTCCCACATCTTCTTTTGAGAAGGATCAATCATGACATATTTGAGAAGGGTTAGCCAACCCTTGTCCAAGAAGGCTTGGCTTACCTTTTTTGAAGAAAGGTTAGCTAGAGAAGGGTTGGTAAACCTTTTCTGAAGACACAACAATAGATTCTTTCAAAAAGTGATCCTTTTGAGTATACATTTTTCGTAGTTTTTCAAGAATGTTTTCCCTTGAACATTTTTTTGTGTGATTTTTATACCATTAGAAAGATATTTAATGTGTATGTAATTTTTCAATTATAAATTTGTGCTTTATCCACACACACACTATAACGCCTTCATTTTAAATCCCCATAAATATTGTAATCAATTATATTAATGTTTCCATGTATCTGTAAAAAGAGTTAAAAACCCAAGAACAATATGCAATTATGCTTATTATAATAAAAACATTTCCAATAAATGAACAAGTAATGAAGAGCCTCTATGGATCCTAATTCTTGAGGGTAAAGTTGTAAGGGGGAACTTGGGAGGTTTTCCTATCTACCTAAATTAGTTATCTAGATCTTTAACTTGGCAAACGAATTATCAAATTGCCCCAAGAGTATGGGCTACTTCTCCACTTTGTGGATTTTTGGTTGCCCACGCGACCCAAGGAGGGACCCAAAATTCTTGTGCCAGTGGAAAAGGGGACAACAAAGAAAGAAAAAATAGAGGAGGGGGTAGCAATATAAGAGGAGAGGAAGAACATAGAGTGGAGGAGAAGAAACTAGAGAGAAAACCCATGTGTTATGAACCTTGAGCCTTAAAAATGATAATAAACCAATAATTACAACCCACTTCGAGAGGTAGACCTCCTTTTGCAATGAATACAATGTACAATATGAGATTTTATAATATTAAGTCTAGCTTCCTTAGTAATATATAGGATACAAAAGGTAAAATTATAATAAAATGAGACCATGAAAGGTCCTAGCCTAGATAAAAATATAACAATAGAAATGTAATCACTCAATATCTAGGGCTTAATAATGGTTTTTAGTGATAAAATAGGACCTACATATGGCTTAACATACCTCTCGCCTTCAAACAGGTATTTTATTCAACACTTGACTATCTGTGGGTGTTTTTGCATGAACAACTCATCTTCCCATGTTGCCTCTTCCAATGGGTTGATGAGGTGATCAATAATTGCTTGATTTTTTAGTTGCTTAATCATTGTTTCCAAGATTGTTTCCAGTTCTATTATGATTTCCCCTTCTTCATTAATCTCTAGTAAAATAGTTTGGACTAAGATATTTTCACTGATTACGTGCTTTAAGTAAGAAACATGGAATGCTTGATTTACATGTGAAGATGGAGGCAACTCCAATTTGTAAGCCATACTTCCAATCCTTTACAACACCTTATAGGGGCCATAATTAAATTCCCATTAGGTCTCAAGTTCAAACATCATGGGGAAGGGTTGACCGCGGGAGCTAATTGTGGGGGATAAAAATTGTCCCAAGGGTTGTCTACATTCAACTGAGCCCTGCACAATCCTTGTGATAACATCCCATTGTTGATAAACTCATTCTTCCATCGAACATTAGGGCTAGCCCGAACCTAGGAACAACCTAGTTGGAAAAATGAAAAAGAAAAGAAGCCTTTTGAAGGGAAAAAGGGTTATATATCTATCTATCTATATATCTATATATATAATATATAT
Organism: Pinus taeda; assembly: GCA_000404065.3. Taxonomy (NCBI): domain Eukaryota; kingdom Viridiplantae; phylum Streptophyta; class Pinopsida; order Pinales; family Pinaceae; genus Pinus; species Pinus taeda. Next base: position 117,933 of record APFE031508996.1, on the reverse strand, counting down.
AATATATATATATATATTATATATATATATATATATATATATATATATATATATATAATATATATATATAGATAGATAGAGATATATGGGCAAGCTCAAACTATCATCGTGTATGAATTTTCTTTCTACTTGGGCTTGCTCTTTTACCATGTGATTTCTAACTTAATAGCAATGGGATTGTTTCTCCAATAGGTAGCAATATATTTTTCAACATTGGCTTGGACTCTAGATCAAGAGGAGGTTCCTACTTCAAACTTGCCTATGTTTTGATAGTTCAATCCACAATGATGCATTATCATTCCAAATATCAAAGAAGTGTCTCTCTGGGTAGGAAAAAAGGTTAAGATAAAGAGAGGATGTAGGGCATAACACCATGGGTGCTAGGAAAAGATTGATCGGAAAAGGAAGAGAGCATTCAACTAAAGGAGCATGAAGGAAAAAACGAAGTTGGAGGAATTAATGAAGCACAAAGAGCACAACTATAGTAATCACGTTGAAACTAGCAAAAAAAGCTAGGGGTTGATAGAAAAGCATTGGTTTAGAAGGAACTTAATTAAATCAAGGGTTGAGGAAACTTCATATGGAGAAGAAGCTCCCAATGATAAAGAAGCAAAATATATATATAAGGAAACAATAGAGAAGGAGAGAAAAAACATAAAGGTGGAATAAGAATGTACCCATGTGTTTTGAGTCCGTAGATGCGAATATTGCAAGCAATTATGCTCCCAAATGGCCTAAGAAGTCTCTTGTTCTTGATCCATGATGGATTCATGCAATGAATGAAGAAGTAAAGATCTTAGTAGCTAATCAAAATGATCAACCCATATGGTTGGCTTTGGTTGTAGTACAAATTATTGTATACTACCTTATGTTAACACACAACCACTTGAAACCATGTTGAGCCAATTATCCTAACCAATCATTACTTTTTAATGCTTGGAAACGATCATGCACCATGGTAACTAAGGTAGTTAGGAAGTCACTGCATTCGGGGAAAATCCATTAAAATTTTTAAGCATAACTTCTTATATAACAATGTAAAGAAAATATAATCACTAACCGTTGTTCCTACCTTTAACTACTTTAGCTCTTTTTCTGAACCATTAGTTGTTTTTTATTTTCCTTGAAAAGTGGACACCTTGGTAGGAAAACATTTCTCCCAAATACATTGATTAACTCATTTTGCATAAAGGGATATTGTGAATAATACTAGTATGATATCTATTAACCATTTCTCTTACCATTAATTTCTTTTTCTCTTTATTTACAAACTTTGAGGATAAGTGGTTTGGATATTGTTTAAAAATAATCATACTTTATAATATAGATATAGATGCAAAAATTATATGTTATTGATTATAAGATTTATCTTTGTGATGCTTATATAATTAAAATGAATAATGTATTTAAAAGTAACAATGACAAAATTTGGTGGGCTAGTTTAAGTAGTTAAACATTTTAGCTTTATGCAAAAAGTTTTGGAGCTTATTTCTTGGATTAGTTATCTTAGTTACAATTGTTACTCAATGCACATATTATCTTAGATGTTCTAATAAACACTAATGACTTTGCATGATGTATCATTAGTAAATGTGGGAAGTGATTCTCTAGGAAGTTTTCCATGGAAACAATAGTAATAATAACAACTATAATGGGATTACCAATATAGAAGAAAATAAGGTTTGCGGTCACCTTCTTAAGGTTGGAATGCACCTACAATTTCTAGAAAGTTTTCCATGGAAACAATAGTAATAATAACAACTATAATGGGAGTACCAATATAGAAGAAAATAAGGGTTGAGGTCACCTTCTTAAGGTTGGAATGCACCTACAATTCCTTTAAAAGGGAAGAAGAAATTTCAATATGATTTTATATTTAAAAAATATATTGAAATGAGTTTGAAGGTTGATTAATAAATAAAAGTGAGGGGGAATCTTGACACATCATAACAAACTTAGTGGTGAGTTATTAATTCATGTAATTAACACCTATCAACTAATTTAATGGAAAACACATTATTGATTCTAATTGAGTGGTTAGTCATTAATGCATGTAATTGACACCTCTCCATTAACTTAATGATGACTCATTGATTAGTTTACAGAAAAAATAAATCTTTTACCATATATTTACATTCTTATTTAACACAACCAGATTTGTATAAAATATCAAATTACTATATTATTGCAAAACTATGAAAAGGAATATGAAATAGGTAATATACACATATTTATTTTCATATGCAAAAATGTCATATTTAGTAACACAACATGTCCTCCCTCTTGGGATACTTTATCATTAAAGCTTAAGCACCAATGAGTGGCCAACCTATGCAATTTCTTCCTTTCATATTTTTTGTCCTTTGCTTGAAAATGATTGTATGTACTCATTCAAATGAAGAGAATCTTGGACATTTGTCTTCCATGAGAAACTGAATAAGCCATTTTTTGTTGAAAATACTCAATAAGATCGTATAGGTCTAAATAAAGCTTAAACAATATTCTCAAAATCATCTGATGACAAAATCTATCCACATTGATGTAAAATGTTGATTGTGATATTGAAGAATACTTCAAACAAGAAGATATTGTTAACCCATAATGATGTTTAATGTTTTTCAACTTTTCTTCTCTTTTCAGTAAGATATTGTTTTCACACATAAATTCGATCATAAATCAAAAGAAATTTATGGTTGAGTACTTAGGAGGTCATCTAAAGCTTTTCTAAATATTCTAATTCATATGGATAACCATGATGAGAATAAGGTTAGTTTAAAATAAGCTTAAAGAAATGAAATCAATTATCATTATATAGTTTGGAAATGTTTGCATACCATTTTCATAAACATAATTTATTGCAAACCTTGTATCTATCATTTTTTACATATTCTATTATTATTTTTAAGGGTGGTTCATGGACATTGAGTGACTGCTACATCCATGGGAAAATCCAGGTAGATCTACCCGAAGGGTTCTACCCATCAACCAAACTAGCAAGGCCTAACTCCAAGGGCGTCGAGGAGATTTGACCCCATGACCTCTTGATAGGTGAGGTACTTGACAACATGAAATTGACCAACTGAGCTATCCCTAGGGGCTACATATTCTATTGTTATATAAATATGAATAATAAACATAAAAAATAAAATACATCATCTTTATTTTTAATATATCATACTAATATTTCATATATAAATGAAGATTGCCCAATTGAAGGTTATTATGGGTTTCCCTTTGCATTAAGGCTTTGAGGCTAAAAATGTATATACACTTTCAAAGATTGTGTTATCACTTAGAGAAAACCTTGGTTATGGGGGAAAAACTCTAAGGTAACCTCTAACCACTTTGGGATTGAAGTTGGCCCCTCGATCCCGAGGGGGATCTCTCCTCAAACTCAACTACCCTAGGTGACAACGGTAGAGGCCTGTTAAACGCTCTATGGCCATATTGATGTGAAATTCACTGGAGTGGTTGGAATATGGGGAAAAAGAAACACCATTGATCTACGGAGTCAATTTTGGCTTAATGTAAGATCACAGTAAAACAGTCAACAAAGGCAAGGTAGCTGAGCAATTATGAATCATTAATTTTTTGTAATGAAAGGAAGAATATGAGAGGAACAATCTAGTGAGAAGGAGCATCAAATAGATTAATTCCAAAACCAGCTTTAGAAATAAGAATGCAAAAAATTGAATCTGTAAACAGAGGATTGAAATGAATGAATTATGTTTATGTTCTTTCATTCAATCATTAGATGATAATGCATCATAGCAAGAAGAAACACATCAAGCTGGAGAAAACAAATTCAGAACACCCAACACATGAATCTCTGTTGTAGCTTCACTCTTTATTTGTTAAAATATTCCAAAATATACAAATCACAATAGTTTTTCAACAAAAACTGAACCCCCGTTACATTACATATCCATTCTTAAATAATAAAAATAGTATCCCAAATTGTTTCTATCTTTCTGGAAACAAAATCAGATCATAAATTAAAATTAAACTAAATCTAGAATTAATTGCAAAAATGTCTCAAATGTTGGAGTTGATCCTTCACCAAAATTGTGCATTTGAATACTAAAGTGTTTCCTGAGGATATGGATCTGATTTCTATATGTTAATTTAATGCCGAAGTTGAATGCTAAGAGGTGGCTCTCCAACTGAAAGTAGATTAGGCATTTTTCTAAATATAAAAAAAGTTATTTACGGCGAATTCCTGAAAAATAGGCTTCAAATATTCCTTCGCATCTCTCAAACCATGACACTATGTAAAAGAGTGATTTGTTTGTTAATGGGTCTATTTTTCTACAAAAGCCTCTTTCAGATTTTGGATTTTTTTTTTCAACTTCTTGAAAACCACGACCAAATTTGATAACTAAAACAAGAAATTATGTAATATTTAAATATGGAGAAATGGGTTGCAAATAATCCTTCTAATCTTCCAAACCGTGACATTTGTACAAACTTTGGGAGAGGTTTTTATTAATGGGGCAGTTCTAAAGAAAAAATATTTGGGTTTTCAAAAATACATCCCCAGTTGTTCAAAAATTGATTTTTAAAACAGTGACTAAAACATGAAAAAGATGAATTGCGAAATCCTGAAAAATAGGCTTCAAATATACCTTTGAATATATCAAAAAATTACACTTGTGTAAAAACTAAAATATCTTTTTCTAAATGAGTTCGTTACTAGTAAAAACCTCTTTTTGTATTTAAATTTTCGTTTCCAACTGTTCGAAATATGCACCCAAAGTTACTATGTTTTACAGGAAAAAACAGAGTAAAACAAAGTTTTGTCACTGACAAATTAATTGTCAGCACTGGCTTGTTCAGGTGTCTTCTCCTTCGTTGACTTGTGCCCCATCAACGCCTTTTAATATGACTATGCAAAATTTAAATTTTCCTTTAAATTTTCCAATTTTATACATTTTGCGCTACTACTTTGGTTGTCAGTACATTTTTATTTTACAAATCCACAATACCACTGATCTTTTATCTATGAGCGCTTTTACACTATTTTTTACAAATTAGCATTGACATTGAAACTATAAGCGCATAAAAACTATTAGCTAAAACGGTTGGCTCCATGAGGATGTTGTTGATCATATATGGCAGCAAGAACCCCTACAGACCAGAGGCCTAGACCATTGCTCCCAACCTTAAACTGAAACTTGCAAACTGACTTGTGACCTACAACCAACCTATTATGCAAGTGAAGCACACTCAAACTAAAAATTGTACATTGCTGCAAACAATCACACTGCAAATGAAACTAAAACTACACGCTGAAAATAAGTGCTTGGTCAACCAGCTTATTGCACACTCATCCTACATTAAACTACTAAAATAATTGCTCAATCAAATAATACAAAAATGCCAATGAAAGCAACCCAATAACTGCTCCAATACCGTTGTTTTTTTTACTATGCTTTAACAAAATCAAAACTGAAACATGTAAGGACAATGACAAATGATGATACTTCTGGTTCTCATAGTGAAGACATGGCTGAAAATTTAAGCTGAAAAATCCTTCCATATAGACAATTACAGGATCATAGAAAACATATTTTGTTTGTTGATCCTCAAGATATTATTTGATTTGATTATTATGGGTGGATATGATCCGAATTTAGATAGGAACACGATAAAGTATAGAAATAAACATAAACATAGAGATGCAGTAGAAATAATACTTCATTTCATTAATGGAGAATACTGAAATATGCTTACAAACAAAGATGGAAATAAACTAGCTCGGGCGATGGTAGCTTATATCTGAGAAGAGATGTGGTCGCTACCTGCCTCTGAACTATCTTATAATGAGGCTCGAAGGCCTATCTATTGTTGAGAAACAATGGAAGACCCTAACCATCAAAAAACCTAACCCTAGAAGATGCAGTGCCAAACTACGGGCCCCGTTTTGGGTAAATTGGTACATCAACTTCCCGGGGTTGTAACTTTGGCATACGATCTCCATTTGACACGCACAATACCTCGTTAGAAAGATCTATCCAAGGAATAATACTTTTGGATGAGCAACATCAGTCCATGGACCCATGTTGCTCCTAGTTTTCCCAAAAACCGTCATTTAGGGCCTCAAAACGGCTCCGGAAGTTGAAGACCCGAAAAAACTGCTAAAAATAATAAATTGTGCTACAATTAAGGAAACTAAAAAACTGAAAGAAGGGGTCCAAGTGGAATTGGTGAGTGGCCACCAATATCCACCTGGATCATTCCTCCCCCCTTAGGAAGCAATGGTCCCCATTGTGTTGAGTTCCTCCATGAGATGAGGAAACTTTCTGTTGAACTTGGTCCCTAGTGAGCCACTTGCCCCGGTGAAGGAGTTGGCCTGCTTTGACAACTCAATACAGTTGGATCTGCTACTGGCGAGTGTGATTGATTTGCGTGTCCATGATCCAATCAGTTGCAGCCTGTTCCATGTAATCTGGATTTAACTCTATTGGTGTGAGTTGTTCTACAATGTCGGATGTGTTTAGTAATTGTGGAAAGTATGGCTGAAGGCAGTCCACATTGAACGCTGGGTGCAAACCAAGGAATGGGGGAATGCTGAGCTCAAATGCATTGTCTCCCACAGCCTTGGTAATGGTGTAAGGACCATATCAGAATGGTATGAGTTTCTGATAGGCTTCGGTAAGGCGTTCCTTTTGCAAATGCAACCAGACTTTGTTGCCCACCAAAAAACTTGTGTGGCACCCGATGTTGATCATGTCGCTGCTTGTACTTGGCATTTGATTTCTCCAGAATTTCGTGGACCTACTGGCTGATATATTGGATGTGCTCAATGAAGCTATTTGCCTTATCTATTTTGGACTGGATATGAGCCGAATCTGCTTGAGGAGCTGCAAATGGCATGGCCACATCACTGGGACATAGTGGTTGGAATCCCAAGCCCACCTAAAAAGGGTTGTGGCCAATCGAGCTGTGGAGAGCCCAGTTATAGATGTGCTGAACATAGGGGAGGATCTCATCCCATGTGCGTGGATGCTTTGAGTTGTACATGCGCAAAATGTGTACAATAATCTTGTTGACAACCTCTGTCTGGCCATCAGTTTGGGGATGGAAGGCTATGGACTTAGTGAGTTTGGTGTCCAGCATCGACCATAGACTAGACCAAAATGTACTGAGGAACATGTTGTCCTGATCTTAGATGATAGACTGTGGGATCCCAAAGTGTACCCACAGTTGTTCAAAGAAGAGTTTAGCAGTGGCTTCTGCTATGATATTCTTCTTGCAGGCTGCCATAATGGCCATCTTTGAGAATCTGTCAACGAAAAAAAAAACACAATCATTTCCATGCTTAGTAGAAGGAAGGCCTGACATGTAATCCATGGAGATGGATTCCCAAGGTTGACTAGTGGTAGGTAGGGGGGTATAGAGGCCTTACTTCTTGATGGTTGGCTTGGCAATGGCGCAGGTAGTGTAGGATTTAATGTACTTCCCGACATCCTATCAGAGATTTGGCCAATATAAATACTTCTACAGTACTGCCACAGTTTTCTCAACCCCAAAATGCCTAACAGCTCGACTATAGTGTGACAAGACCTAGAAAGTTGCGGAGCTCTATAAGAGTGGTTGGAGTTGGCCAATTCCGATTGACTTGGATCTTGCCTGGATCCACATGCACCCCTCGTTAATCAATAATTTATCCCAAATACTAAACCTGAGTCATGCCAAAAGTGCATTTCTCCAAATTGGCACATAACTTGTGTTGCCACAGTGTTTGGAGAACCTGTCGGATGTGGTGGAGGTGCTCTTCCCAACTCTGGCTAAAGATCAGGATGTCATCCAAGTATACCACTACAAATGAGTTGGTGAATAGCCATAAGATGTCATCCATTAGCCTCATGAAGGTTGCAGGAGCATTCGTCAACCCAAAAGGCATGACCAACCATTCGAAAGGCCCTCCTTGGATTTGAAGGCAGTCTTCCACACATTGGAGGGTTCGATTAGTACCTGGTGATATCCTGACTTCAAGTCGATCTTGATGAAATATTTTTCCCCCTTCAGTTGGTCCAGAAGGTCACCAATCCGTGGGATCGAGTACCTATTCTGGACAGTGATCTTGTTCAGTGCCCGATAGTTAATACAGAGTCTCTAAGTCCCATCCTTCTTCTCTACCAACCCGATCGGGCTCCCATAGGGCAATGAACTAAGTTGGATGTGACCTTTCTGTAGTAGCTCCTGAATCTGCCTCTTGATTTCATCGTTCTCCAAAATGGAGCGTCAATAGATTGGTCCATTCGGCAGTGACGCACTTGGGGTCAGGTCGATGGAGTGCTTGACCTGGCAGTGCAGAGGAACCCCTATGGGGGAGGTGAAGATGTCCTTGTACTCCTCCATGACCTTGTCCATCTGTAGTTGTCGTGCGGAGGGGCCCTATCTAGAGGTCGTGGCCACTGTCTTCTTCTTTTCTTGAGGACGTATCATCAAGAATTTCCCTGTTTTGGAAATGAGCTTACTGCATTTCTTTGCATTAACCAAAGAGATGGCAGTAGGTAGTGCTACCTCTGGTATCCAGTACAACTTATTGCCCAAAGTAACAATAACATCATGAGGCATTGATTCATACACAACATGTCACTTCCAAAAGTATGGTTGGCCTAATAATACATCACAAACATCGAGGGGAGCAACATCACACAATACCTCATCTGTGAAGGGCTTGATGTTGTATGGAAGGCGACACTGCTGGCTCACGTGAAGTTCCTGTCCTTGGTGAAGCCAACCGATGGTGTACGATTGTGGATGTGCTGTGGTTGAAAAGCCTATCCGCTTCATGGCCTCTGTCAAAATGGGGTTTTGGCTCCTGCTGTCGACAATGAACTGTAGCGGGGAGCCCTTTACCCACATTTGGGAGTGGAAGAGATGATCCTCCTCTGGATCTTTGGGTTCCTCCCTATGGATATTCGTGGTGGCAACGGTGGCATTGGGCTCCACATCGATAATATGCTTCCCTTTGTCATTCCCCTTGTCAGGTTCTGACTTAGAGTCAGAACATGCATTTGGTTCTGAAGCCTTTAGCTCAGCCACCGGTGACTGCTTGGCCCGACACTCACTTGTGTTGTGAGTGGAGTGCTTATGGAACTCACACCACTTTCCGATGTCCTTTTTTGGCTTTGCATCGTTGTTCTTTGCTTATGGCTTTGGCGGGTTGTCCTAGGCCACCCCACCTTGGCTTTGTCCTTTGTTCTGCAGTTTGAGGGCACCTTTCCCTTACTTCAGATTCACAAATCCAAAGTCTCGCTTCTTCTGTTTAAAATTTTTCTCGATCTTGATGACATATCGGCATGCCATACCGAGCGAGGAGATGTTCAGGAATTCTATTTCATCTTGGATGTACCTGTGCAAGCAACTACAGTATTTGAGTACCAAATTCTGCTTCGAATCCTTGATACCCAACTTTGTGCGAAGGGTATGAAAAATATTGGTAAACTTCAACATGTCTTGGTCCCTTCCCTGCCGTAGCATGGTCCACCTTATGTATTGATCCTCAGAGCTTCTGACAGGGTAGGACTGCTCCTTGATGGCAGCCCAGAATGAATTCCAAGTGGATGCGACTTAAAAGAGTGAGGTCACACTTTCATCCTTTGTCTTGCACTAGGTTTCCCACCAGTCCTTGACGTGGGGGGCAGCCTTGAGAAGAGCGAAAGTAATCTTTTCCTGGACAGAAAAACCATGAACGAAAAAATACCCTTCTAGCAGATTTAACCATTTATCTACAACATCTACATCTATCTGATCCTCAAATATGGGAATGTCAAAGTTAACTTGTACCTTAAAGGGTGTGGCGCTTCCAGAGTAGCTGCTGAAAGTAGATGTGTCACTCCTGGGCAGCCGCTGAAGGATCTGGGCAAAGTTATCCATCATCGCGTTCCTTTGTCGCTTTAGGGCCAATTCGAGCAAGATTTTGATAGGATCTCCTGCCCCCTCATCTTTCTTTTCATCCACCATGGGAGGCTGTCAGGATTTGCGACGCTTATCGTGCAAAGGTTCGACCAGTTCAAGCCCTAACTCCTTATATCTTGACCTCATTGTGGAATTGCAAAGAAAAATAGAGAAAGAGCAGACCGCTCTGATACCACTGATCCAGATTTAAATAGGAATGAAATAAAGTACATAAATAAACATAGACACAAAGATGCATAAGAAATAATACTTCATTTCATTAATGGAGAATACTGAAATATGCTTACAAATAGAAATGGAAATAAACTAGCTCGGGTGATGGTAGCTTATCTCTTAGAAGAGATGTAGCGGCTACCTGCCTCTGAACCGTCTTACAATGAGGCTTGAGGGCCTATTTATTGTTGAGAAACAATGGAAAACCCTAAACATCCAAAAACCTAACCCTAGAAGATGAAGTGCCAAACTATGGGCCTCATTTTGGGTAAATTTTTACATCAACTTCCCGGGGTCGTAGCTTTGGCATACAATCTCCGTTTGACACACACAATTCCTTGTTAGAAAGATCTATCCGAGGACTAATATTTTGGGATCAAAAACATTAGTCTGTCAACCCATGTTGCTCCCAGTTTTTCCAAAAAGCGTCGTTTAGGGCCTCAAAAAGGCTCTGGAAGTTCAGGACCCGAAAAACTGCTAAAAATAGTAAACTATGCTACAATGAGGGAAATGAAGGGGTCTAAGTGGAATTGGCGGGTGGCCACCAATATCCACCTAGATTAGGATAGTTCATTTGTGCTCTCTTCTTCAACATAT
>APFE031508996.1:89395-107173 GCA_000404065.3 Pinus taeda | reverse complement strand
TATATTCAATCATGAAAACCGAGGGCAACACTTCCATTTATTTTTTTGGCAGAAAAAGGTTTTCAAAAGAGTGGTTTTGATGATAGAAATGATGAGATTGAGTTTGAGCATCTAAGACCTCAATATCCTTCTCAATTTTTTCAACAAATGATTCTAAAAAATAGCTCTTATCCTCAAAAAATTTGCATAATCTTAAATACCTAGGTAGAAAAGTTAAGAAAACATCTTCCACTTGATCATCATCAAACATATCGAAATATTCCCTAAAAACTTCAATAGACAAAGGATCTTCAACATACTCTATCGTTTTGGTTGACTAGGCAATTATATCCACATTTCAAGCTCTGAATTCTTTGGACAATGGTTTCAACATGGATGTTCTGAACTCTAGACTGTTTGACAATGGAGTCACCACGTAAATGGTGCACAACCGCTTTGTGTTTGACCTCTTTTCACCATTAGAAGTCAAATCTGATCATTGTCGTTCTTTTGGGATTCTTGAAAAACTTGCAATAATATTATGTCAATGCTAAGAATCCTCCAAGTTTCTTCAATTTATTTGGGATTGGCTATTCCCTCATAGCTTTGATTTTGTTAGGATCCACTTTGACACCCTCATGGGACACAATATGATCCAAATACTCCACTTCTTAAACCCTAAAAGAACACTTGGAAAGATTTGCATATAGTTATTTCTCTTCCAATAGTGTTAAGACCTGTTGTAGTGGTTGCAACACCCTCCAAAATTTTGGCCTACATCCAATTTCAGAGCCTCCTTTGAGAGTTTTACTTGATGAATGCATGCACTCGGGTTCACTCTGTGAGCTCGTGTGAGTCTTTGCACCCACCTTGTTTAATCATTCCACCGACAATTTTTTCATGTTGATGTCAATGTCATGCTTGCGACCATGTTCTAGTCATACACAAGGTCTTCGCTTCATGTGTACATGTTGTGTTCGCTATGTAAACATCTATCACGCTCACACACAATGTCATATCAACTATCTCGCAAGTGTCATCACAACCATCCAACGATCAATCATAAGTGTCACTCTTGTTGCTCACACCGTCGGTCAGTCATGTTGAGCATATGTGTCTAGATGGTTTGAGTCGTCTCGTCGTCAAGTCATGTAAGTGTGTGTTTACAAGCTCATGTATGCACCTTTCCACTTGTTCACACACTTAGTCATTTTGCTGAAGTTATGACGATTGGATTCCCCTCTGACAATCGAACCTTCACCCCACCATTGACTCAATTGACTGTCACCCAGAACAATGTAGAAGCATTAAGCAAGTCATTTCAAGTTGCACCGCCCATAAGTTGATCAATCAACCTTCATACTAGTCAACTAGAGATTTTGACCCGACAGTCACCCCAGGACTGACTCCCCTAAAAAATTGCGTAAATATTTCAGACCTTGCCCACTTCGTTGACTGAGAAAATTGCGCAAATAGGCTAGACAGACACCTAGTGCCTGTCCCTGTCTCCCTCAGAAAATTGTGCAGTTTTTCCAGCTAGTTGACTGGCTGCTCAGCTGGAAAACTGGGCAATTTTCATGACCAAGACCTCTGCATCCCAGCAGTCCGCTCAACTTAGAAACTGCGTAGAGGTGATCAACAGGCCAACCTCACAACATCAGCGTGGTTTTTCCCACCAGCAACTGACTGCCAGTTCCCTCTAGGAATTGCGTAGTTTTTGCTGCTAAGCTCCAACAACTGACTTTCAGTTCCCTCCAAGAATTGCGCAGTTTTTGCTACCAAGGTCCTGGCAGCCAGCTGCCAGTTCCCTCCAGGAATTGTGCAGTTTTGGCTGCCAGGCTCTTGCTACCCGCTCCTTCCAAAAATTGCACAGATTTTGTCTGCCAAGCCTTTCCGCAACTTGGACTGCTCCTCCTAGAAATTGCATAGTTTTGTACTCTAGCTGAGCCAGACCCCGCAGACCACCACTATTGATCTGGATTGCCTGTCACCATCTCCCAGTGACTTTTGCGTAGTTTTCACCAGCAGTGCCTAGAGCCTCCATCCCATCTTAAAGCTCGCAACCTTGTCTTCTCTCCTGGTCACCTGCATCCGAAATGATCATGCATCATGGTCAACTAAGAAGTTTATGGATTTAATGTTGTCTCGTCATGAGTGACTACAGATATAGGTACACAAACAAACATGGCGTGACGACGAACGGGATGAACAAAGGGAGTACATGCAAAAGGAAATGTTCGCCTGATCTTTTTTATATGATTAGTTTTTTTGTGCTAACCACAATTACAGATTTATAAACATGTGCTTACTTCTTGCTTTTTCTGCTGAGGTTTCCTTAGTTGTTGGTGCTTACAAACAGGTAAATTTCCTTAAGTTAAACAAAACATTCATGAGAAAAATAGATTAAAAAATGAATAATGAACAAAAAACATCTACAGTGCAACAAACCATCAAAGAGACACATTAACACAGTGTTTTGATGAAGGATTTCACCTCTCCTGGGCTACATCTCCTTGGTCCAGCTTCCATGGCTTGGGCCTTTGTATTAGCTAAATGTGGTAAAATGTTGTTTACAAAGCTCTATGGCTCCTGATACCTACATCAATGTGTTTAGAAGGTCCAAATGAGCTAAAAACACCTCTTTTTTTTATCTCAATTTGGTTGAAAATTGAGTAAGTTATGGCTCAAATAGTTTTTCCAAGAAAACCTCTGCTAAATCTGGAGAGACTCTAGTTAAGTCCGCCAAAATTGGAAATTTCCTCCTAATTTGGCGCACCACCAACTTAATCCAAATTTTAAGCATTCTTAATTAATGTTTAAACGGATTTAGTTTAACTAAAAATGAGATTAACGCTAAGCGCTTCCGCTGGCCCTTGGACGTGTGGCTGAGGTCACATGGAGAGGGGGTTGGCCCCGCAGGGCTGTTTCCCTCCTCTTCGCCGTCGATCATACTCATGGCATAAAATACTGTGCATAACCCTTCATACGATTGCACCCACTGTAGCTTAATTGTAATGCACAAAAATAGGAGGGGAAGGCCGTGGGTTCCATTCTCCCTCCCTTTGCTCCTTATTTAATTTTGTCGTATTATATATATGAAACCCATAGTTTGTAAACTTTTGTGTAATGTGGCCCTTTATTTTTAATATGCCAGTTCCAATGGTTCATAAATATATGTGGATTTGAATTTAATTAATATAAAATATAAAATTGTCGATTATATATTGAAACCCAGTTAAACTTTGTTTATGCGGCACTTTTTTTTAATTGCCATTTAGTGTTCATAATATAGGTGGCATTGAATTTAATAATAAATATATATATATTATTATAATATATAGTGAAACATATAATATAAATACAGTTATTATATAATTAAAAAAAAAAATTCCACCTTAAGATCATTTAGGAAATTTCACCTTCACATAATCAAATTGGAAAATCCGGAGGTGGCACTTGTCACAACCCCATTGGGCAAAAATTGAAGAAGATTCCCTTTGTTGACTGCACTGCCATGTCATCATTCTGTCCCATTCTGTAATTTTTTTAGATGTTTAGGAAAACGAACAACAAGCCTTTTCTCCTTCATCCGAACTCCGTTTTCGATGAAATGCATTGCGTTGTGATCATCTTCACGAGATGAGATGGACTCAGCTATACAGTTTTCGAGCCAATCTAAGAACTTTGAATTTTGAGCTAAATACTGAGCACCTGATCATCACCAACGGACGAACAAATAATGCATGTTGTTATATACCTAGGGGGGGTAATATGGGGTACCGAGGGAGGTACCCAAGGTAATAATGTAATAATGGGATGGGCCATAGTAATAAATAAGGTGGTTAACCCATGTCATGTAAGGGACCACAAGTAGTTAATAATAATGTAAGGGGCCCATGGTATTAGTTGATGGTATGAGGAAACCATGGTAATGATGCATGGTATTGTATGTATGAGGCCTATATAGAGGCTAGAGACTCCACATGGAGGGATATGAAGAGAAGTATTCTTGTATGAACAAGCATATGGCTTGTGGAGTATTCTCCTTCCTTAAGGAGTGAATGTATGGTGTTGCCCTACCTTAAGGGTTTGATAATAAAGAAGCATTTCTATCTATTCATATCTTGTTATTCTTGGGTTATTTCTATTATCATAATATTTCTGGGTTAGATCTACAACACATGTGAAGAGATGTGCTTGCGAATGGACGATCATGCAAAGGTGTGTTTGTGGACGGGCAAACGAACATGCAAGGATGTGTTTGCACACAGATGGGTGGACGAACATGCACTTTTTGTGAATGGACGAACCTGTCATGCATGCCAACATACAAGCAAGGAGCAATGTGTGAATGCAACATCAAGCGAACCCAATGACCATCGAAGAGTCCGCACACCTTGCCATCCGGAGGTGAAGATGTGACACACCATGATGACATCCATCACCAACAACACTGCAACTTGACATGCACACCAGAAGTAGCATGAATGTACCAACACTATCATGTCGAGTCTTGTCATGAGTCATGTCATCCACATCTCTATTGTGGGTCATACTGTCAATCAATGTAATGTAACATGGAAGTCCACAAGACCCACTTTTCATATGAAGAGTCATGTAAAGTCGAAAGGTCATGGAAGTCAAATAGTCATGAGGGAAGTCGAACAACCACAAGGGTCAGCTTCCCCCTTGGCTATAAATACTCCCTCATTCGTACATGAAAAGGACTTTTCACCTTGACTCCTCCCACATAGCCTTGAGAGTCTATAATATTTTCTTTGAGGAGTAAGTAGTGGCTCCAATGACCCACCCATGGGGTTAGTGATGTATGGTGCAACGATGTGTCTTGGAACTTTCGCCTAATTCAGAAGCCTACTAACAGGCCAACACGTTTTCACACATGTTGTAATTGTTGTAAGACTAATCTTGAACAGTTGTAATACATGTTTCTTTAACCTGTGTTTAACACTTGAACTCATTCAATAGTTGTAATACATATATATTAATGAAAATGCGTTGTATGAGTTGTTAATGCTATCCTGCTCATGTTGGTTACCTCCCCGGACATCAGACAGAACTTTCACGTAAACTTGCTATAATGACCGTCGCAATCATGTAGACTCCTACGCAGTGTGTTGTACATGTTTTCTTTCCTTGTGTGTTGTGACTGCCACATCCGTCTGGATTGCTCCTCTGGAAGCTGTGCATGTCCTATTGTGTTGTGTGTTCCTAAAAAGTTGGGCTTCCTCCCATCCTCTCCCTCTATGGTGAAATAACCATTAACACAAGTAACACTAGCAATCACCAGGCACGCGGACCTCACTACTCGAAGATAAAGCATACCACTCTCTGATCCAGGTGGACGTTGGTGGCCACTCACCTATCCCATTTAGACCCCCACAACTATCTCTTTCATCTTTTTCAGTTTCCTAAATTGTAGCACAATTTACTATTTTTAGCAGTTTTTCGGGTCCTAAAATTCCGGAGCCGTTTTGAGGCCCTAAACGACGTTTTTTGGGAAATCTGGGGGAAACATGGGTTTATGGACCCATGTTTCCCTTCCCAAAGTGGTAGTGCTTGGATAGATCTTTCTAGCAAGCTATCGTACGCGTCAAACGGAGATCGTATGCCAAAGTTACGACCCCAGGAAATTGATGTACCAATTTACCCAAATGGGGCCCACAATTTGGTGTTTCATCTTCTAGGGTGAGGTTTTGGAATGTGAAGGGTTTTCCATTGCTTCTCAACAATAAATAGGCCTTCGAGCCTCATTGTAACACGGTTCAGAACAGTTCAGAGGCATGTAGCCGCCACATCTCTTCTCAGAGATAAGCTACCATTGCCCTACCTGGTTTATTTCCATTTCTAGTTGTAAGCATATTTTAGTATTTTCCATTAAATAAATGAAGTATTATTTCCGCTGCATTTTTGTGTATATGGCTATCTCTGTATTTTATTGCATTCCTATTTAAGTCTGGATCAGTGGTATCAGAGCGGTCTAGTTTTTCTCTGTTTTTCTTTGCATGTCCCCAACGAGGTTGGGATATAAAGAGTTAGGGCTTGAACTGGTCGAACCTTTGCAAGACCAGCCTCGCAAATCCCGCCGGCCTCCCATGGCGGAAGAGAAGAAAGACAAGGGAGCATGAGATCCTATCAAAATCTTGCTCGAAGAAGCCCTCGAGTGACAACGGAATGCGATGATGGACAAGTTTGCCCAATCCTTTAGCAACTACCCAAAAGTGACGCATTAGCTTCCAACAGCTACTCTGTAAACGCCACGCCCTTTAAGGTACAAGTTAATTTTGAAATCTCCATATTCGAGGGTCAGATAGACGCAAATGCCGTAGATAAATGGTTAAATCTATTAGAGGGTTATTTTTCTGTTCATGAATTTTTGAGTCGGGAAAAGATTGTTTTCACTCTTCTCAACGCAGCCCCCCACGTCAAGGACTGGTGGGAAACCTACTACAAGCAGAACGATGAAAGTACAGGCTCACTATTTTCAGCCGCACCCACTTAGAATGACTTCCGAGATGCCATCAAGGAGCAGTACTACCCTGTCCAAAGCTATGAGGACAAATACATCAAATGGACCACACTGCAGCAGGGATGAGACCAAGATGTGCCGGAGTTCACAAAAATTTTTCATACCCTTCACACACAATTGGGTATCAAAGATTCTGAGCTGCATCTGGTACTCAAATATTGTGACTGCCTACACCGATACATCCAAGAAGAGATGGAGTTCTTGAACATCTCCTCACTCGGCACAGCATACCGATACGTTGTCAAAATCGAGCAAAAGTTCAAACAGAAGAAGCGAGACTTTGGATCTGCAAATCTGAAGCCCAAAGGACAAAGCCAAGGCGGGTGACCCAAGACAACCGTTTGAAGCCGCAAGAAAAGAACAACACAAAGCCGAAGAAGGACACAGGAAAGTGGTGTGAGTTCCACAAGAGCCCCACTCACAACACAAGTGAGTGTCGGACCAAGCAGTCGCTGGTGGCCGAGTTGAAGACTTCCGAATCAGATGCATGTTCCGACCCTGAGCTAGAACCCAACAAGGGGAATGGCAAAGGGAAGCAGATCATTAATGCGGATCCCAGTGCCACTGTTGCCATTGCCAAGATCCAGAAAAATGAGCCCAAAAATCCAGAGGAAGGGGAGCATATTTTCCAATCATAGATGTGGGTGAAGGGTTCGCCGTTGCAATTCATTGTCGACAGTGGCAGCCAAAATAACCTCATTTCAGCAGAGGTCATGAAGTGGTTGGGCCTACCGACTACACCACACCCGTAGCCGTACAGTATCAGGTGGCTGCTAAGAAAGGCAGCAAGCTGGTCTCTCAGACCAGGAAATTCATCTGTTTGGTTCACTCCCAAAGTAAGGGGAAGATCGTTGCTACATCCATGACCCCTGCAAAGGGTTCCTCCACGCAGCAGCAACAACAAAGGGATATGGTCACGATAAAACACAGGAACAACTTCTCCTCATCCACAGGTACCACACAAGTTTCAGGTGGGCGACAAAGTCTGGTTGCATCAACAGAAAGAACACCTTACTAGAACCCATCAGAAGCTCAGACCACTCCGACATGGTCCTTACAATAGTACCAAGGGTATGGGGAACAATGCTTTGAAGCATAGCATTCCTCCATTCCTTCGCCTGCACTAAGTGTTTAATGTGGACCATCGTCGACCATGCTTCCCACCATTACTGGACACATCAGAAAGTGCAGAACAAGTTCAGCAGATGGAGGAACTCAACGCAATGGGGACCATTGCTTCCTAAGGGGGGAGGAATGATCCAGGTGGATGTTGGTGGCCACCCACCTATCCCATTTGGACCCCCACAATTGTCTCTTTAAGCTTTTTCAGTTTCCTAAATTGTAGCACAATTTACTATTTTTAGCAGTTTTTCGGGTCTTGAACTTCTGGAGCCGTTTTGAGGCCCTAAACGACGTTTTTTGGGAAATCTGGGGGCAACACGGGTCCATATGTCCATATAATGGACCCATGTTGCTTGTTCCAACAATGATAGTGCTCGAATAGATCTTTCTAATGAGTTATTGTACGCGTCAAACGGAGATCGTATGCCAAAGTTACGACCCCGGGAAATTGATGTACCAATTTACCCAAAACGGGGCCCACAATTTGGCGTTTCATCTTCTAAGGGTCGGTTTTGGAATGTGAAGGGTTTTCCCATTGTTTCTCAATAATAAATAGGCCTTCGAGCCTCATTGTAACACAAGTTCGGAACAGTTCAGAGGCATGTAGCCGCCACATCTCTTCTAAGAGATAAGCTACCATCGCCCTAGCTAGTTTATTTCCATTTCTGGTTGTAAGCATATTTTAGTATTTTCCATTAATGAAATGAAGTATTATTTCCGGTGCATTTTTGTGTATATGGTTATCTCCGTATTTTATTGCGTTCCTATTTAAGTCTGGATCACTCTCTTGTGCTGACAAGCAAGAGCTGAGGCAAATCTTTAAGATAATGGCAACCAGACCATCATATCGAATGGGACTCCCACACCAAAGAGTGTGAGGTCTAGTTGGGACTTCGTATTAGGGTGATCCCCTGAATGTTGGCAGGTCCAACACCATCAACAAGACCCTATCAACATGTTGTACACCCTCTTCTCAAGATTTGTTGTAGATTAGTGTGTCATCAAAAAATACTAACACAATTTTTTTAAGGGAGGGTTTGAAAATAGAATTCATCAAGATTATAAATGTTGGAGGTGAATTTGTAAGTCCAAATGGCATAATTAAAAACTCAGAATGACCTTCATGTGTTCTAAAGACTATTTTAGGAATGTATGTTTGTCACATTCTAATTTGATGATATCCAAAACGAAGATGCAACTTAGTAAAGAAAAATGCTCCATGCAATTCATCTAATAATTAATCAATGGCAACAATGGGAAACTTATCTTTGATTGTCATTTGTTGAGTTGTATGTAATCTAGACGCGTACGCCATGAAATATCATTTTTTTTATAACCATGACAATTGGTGAAGAAAAAGCCATATAGCTAGATTGAATGATGTCAACCTCTAACAATTCTTGAACCATATGCTTAATATCACTCTTCAATGCATATGGATATATCTAAGGCCTAATGTTAGGTTGTGCATTTCTAGGTTGCAAATTAATAGCATGGTCATTGTCGTGAGTAGGTGGAAGACCCTTAACCATCTCTCCAAATACCTTGGTATGATTGTTGATAACTTTTTGGAGACCCATTGGCATAGAGGATAATAGATGTTTGAATATCTAATGAAAATTAATGTGCAATTACACCTTGCTATCATTTTTTTAGTAATTTCCATTCTATTAGAGCTTATCACTTTACAATGTTTTCCTTGGGTAGATCTAAGATTATTTTTCTTTCCTTCCAAGAAAAATCTTATGAAAATATCTTGAAAATTAAGGGTCATTGTTCCCAATGATTGAAACCATTGGAGTCATAATAAAACATCAACACCACCCATTTGGATTGCAATATGGGATGCTCCAATAGATACTCCCCAATATTCATCTTAATATTATGGTTGGTCCATGAACAATTTATTGTACCTCCATCTGCAATCATTACTTGAATTATGGTGTTAGATATATATACAACAATTAAGAAGTTTTACTAATTTGTAATTGATGAAGTTATGGGCATTATCTTAATCAATTGATATTGTTGTCTGTTTATTTTTGACAAATCTATCACGACGGTTTCTAGACTACTGATCCTAGCCAATGCATGAAAATATATTGTTGGAGTAGTCTCTTCGAGCTCTATACCTTGTGACGATTCCATTTCTTAATCTTCTTCAACGTCACAGTTTATGCAGAATAATTTCTTATTACTGAATTTATGTGCATTACTATACTTATTGTCATAGTTGAAACATAGTCCCTTTACTTTCATACATTTGCTGAGGTGTCATCCTTCTTATTTTAGGGGAGGGAGCATGATTTTCTCTATATTTATTATTAACCAATTTCCTAGTTGCCATCTTTTTACTTTCAACTTTCCTTGCTAGACTAAAAGCAAGCTGTAGAGATTTAGGTTAAATGAGACACACATCATGTTCGATGCTTTCCTTTAAAGTTCCCATAAATAGGTCTAATTCACAGCTCACATTGGATGATTTCCTTAAAGTTCCTATAAAAAGGTCTAATGAATTATCCTATGAAATGTTCTTGACCCTACAACTCAATTTTTGGAATTGTTGAATGTGTTTTGTAACTAGAACTTTTTGTCGAAGATTTACTTTGACTAAAGAACGTATTTCTCTTAATTTATTCATTATTTCCAGATATTTGTCAACTGTTTTTTATTTATAATAAAAATGTATATATTTATTATAAATAATAATTCTTGAATCAAAACCAACTGTTATATTCTAACCGCTAGTAAACATATCTCTACATCTATTTAATTTGATGCCAAGATTTGGTTCCTCATCTTGTCCTAAAGATGAACCACACTAGTTAGTTCGAAACATGTCAACAATATTTTCTCCTATGTGATTATCACCAAAAGGTTTCTCTTCATATTGATCTTGTTATAAAAACATTGGTACAATATTTACCTTTTGTAAGGCTACAACTTGGTGCAAATCAAAGTATTGCTCCATATGGAATATCTATGTTATAGGATTCTTACAATCAAACCTCCTCATATCAATCTTCAAAATGTAGTAATTTCTTGGTGCTAATTTAATGTCCCGATGATAAAGATGTTGGATTGAAAAATCATGATTATGGTTATGTGATTCAATTCTTGTATTCTCCAATTGTGATAAAATACTTCCCATGGGTGATTGAGTTCTAACACAATTGTTCTCCCTATTTCCATGATTTCCTTGGATCTCAATATCCCTTTTAGGAAGCCACTCTAAGAGAATATTTTCCACTCTATTCATGGATTTTTATATTTCTTTATTGTTTTCATTCATCTTCTTTTAAATTTCATACATAATTTCTCTTTTAAGGTTTTCTTGAAAACTTGAGAAATCCACCTTTTGCAACAATCTAACATCCATTTTATGAACTTTCTCCTCTAACTGGGAGAACCTAAATTCTAAGCATTTACTGTTAGAATATTAAATATTACGGAGCAATGGAACACATAAAATATTGCAGAAATATAAACACAGAAAACGCACAAAACAAGAGAGACACATATATACGTGGTTCACCCAGTTTGGGCTACATCCACCTCGAATAGCCAGTCCTTCCTTTCTATTATCCAGCAAAATGAAGAGACACAACCTACAACAAATCCGCTGTAATATCCTCTGTCTTCTCTCACAGTCTCACCTTTCTGTTTCTCGCTCACACAGAATACACATCTATCTCACAGCCTCAAATACAATGCCCTCATACAAAGAGAGGGGTTGCCTTCTAGGGCAAAAAACCCTAAACTAAACATAAGTTCTACCGTTCAGATCATCCGCCTAATGAACGGCCCAGATTGACTAGAAATTACTATACTTTTACAAGGCAATTTTACAGTTGTTTTTAGCTTCGAGGGCGCTGCCCCCGAAACCCCCCGCCAGGGGGGGCTCTCAAAGGTCGCAGCCGCCCCCCCTTGGACCCCCCCTGCAGCGAATATTTTACGAGCGGCGTTGCTGCCCCCATTTTGAACTAGGGTCCAATGTGGTGGTACTTTTGAATATAGAAGATAATCAGGCTCCACACCCAACAGTATCTCCCCTGCCACAAGTTAATTATGTGGCAACCTATCCCATTCACATACCTATTGATGAAGATGAGCCTTTCACTGTCTGCTCAACTTCTTTTGACCTAGATCCAGTAGGTGATATGTTGAATCATTTACTGAGGGCATTGGAGCCTAATATTTCCAATGGATGCTTGGATATGTATTCCTTCCAGAGAATTGTTCTCCCATATAATGAGAACCTCTTGGAATCCATGGTCTCTCAGAGGCCATGATCAAGATTTGAGCAGAGTTTCATTTCTTGTGTCAAGCTCCTTTAAAAATGAAACAAGGTCCCTGGAGCAAAGTTCCTTTTCTTGTGTCAAGCTCCTTAAAAAATGAAACAAGGTCAATGGAGAAGAGTTCCTTTTCTCGTGTCAAGCTCGTTAAAAAATGAAACAACCTCTTATAAGTATAGTTCTTTTACTACGTCAACCTCGTTAAAAAATGAAATAGGTTCCTATGAGCATAATTCTTTTCATGTGTTAAGCTCATTTAAAAATGAAAAAAATCCCCTTTCAATTAGAGTCTTTGATTAGATCTCATAAATTCCCAGTAAATATTTCACTTTATCCCATAAATTAACCTTCATTCCATCCACCTGTTAGTACCCAATATTCTACTTAGGTGCATGAAATGAAGCTTGGGGGGCATGTACCTCAATTTGAGTCATTATATTGGGGGCATGCAAACTTATCTCAAGCATACATTTTTACTATTTTTCATGCTTGTGTGCAAATGAAACCATTTTCATCCTATCTCTAGTGATTCTCATTTTTATCATGTTGTTTTCTGCCAGATGAGTCTTAGTTTTTTCATTCCATCGTCACCATCTGCTTAGTCGATCATACACTTTCACTTGGTTATTTTACCATTCTTGAGGAACTGTTGCAATGAGTGGTCTTATCGGCCAGCCTCTTGACCTCTACGTGTTTTGAGAAGTTCCATCATGAGTGGAACTAGTTTCTACCCTTTATACCACTCGTTTCTCTAGGAGGAGTCCTCTTTCAGCTCTTTTCAGATTCCCAAAACATGAAAATATTGCCAATCTCTTTTCTTTTCGAAATCATAAAATTAAATGAAAATGCATCTACTCAGTATAAGTTTACCCCTTTTTGGGACTAAGATAGGCTAACTACGAAAAAGGAATACCTTAGTCGAACATGGCTAAGAGGTTCTCTTGAGTATCATCTTCTACCTTTTCGTACTTGAGGGACTATCTATGAAAAGGGACATCTAGATTTTCTTTTTCGCCTCTTTTTAAAACTCTCTAAACATGAAAAAGAAGTCGAGTTTCACCTTTTTTGGACTCGTTAAAACATCAAACAACGTTGGACTTGTCGGACATGACAAGATCGAACAACTCCTTCTTTGGGTTCTTTAAATATTCTCAAATGGATTCATCTGAAGGATGGACTTACAGATCAAGCATATGTTATCCTCCTCAAGCTTGTTAAAATATAAAGAGGTATTGACGAGTATGGTTGGGGAAATTGGGAAAACAGGGTACTCCATTTGTTAATGGCAACGAGTCACTCTTGAACACGACACTCTTTCACTTCATCTTTGCGGTTTTTGGGTTGGGTAATCTTCTTATCTTTCATTTCATCATACCTTCACAGAACCTCCATTTCAATTTTGGGTCAATGTTGCCAACTCCATTTCAGTGTCGACGGTGTGTTCAAGAGAAGTCATTCAGCTTATAATTGTTCCAATACTCCTAAGCCTTCATTCCATGTTTGCCTTTCCTAATCTAATTCCATATTAGCATCATTCTGATCATTCTGTCTCAATCATCATACCAATTTCATGACATTTATGGGAGATACATCAAGGCCCTCTTGTGATGGTTCACTTCATGTCGACATCAACACATCAACTAGGAAATTTACTTAGAAACACCCATCAGCACATTGGTTCTTATATACATCAATGGAAAGTGTCCTCACTATCAGTGACACATTTACATCATTGGCCTTTGACCGAAAGATTCTATGTGGGGTTCAACATCAACTCATTTATTCACACTATATGGATTGTACTTGAGTACCTCGAGAGACATTAACATCATCAGTGGTTTCTCTCACTTCTATTAACGACTTACATCATTGATCGGTAATCAGATGGTGTCTACTATGTTCGACTTCATCTCATTGATTCACATGGTTAGATTCGTACATTGGTCGATCAGGTGAACGAGATAGAAGACCTTAGATCTAGTTTCCGCCATTTGGGCTGTGATTTTAAGATTATAAGATCACTATGTATGATGCCTATGATAATATTAATAGCCATCCAGTCATGGTTCCACCATTATTCATTAGTGGACATGTATTTTAATCATTATACATGTAATGTTTGCTTATGTGTTGAGTATGGGTATGCCCCCCTCAACAAAAGGATGTCATGATGTAAATGTATTGTAACAGAAGACAATCTCACATGTTTTTCTTGATCCCGACTTGTCACAAGGTAAAGCACTCTATTCATCCATCATCATCTCTGACTTTGCGCTTTAGGGGGCACTCTATTATAGGATATTTTGTCTCATCTGATTAATCAACCTCCGAATTGGATCATCCACATCTTATTCCCCCTCTACATCATCATTGCACAAAGCCCTATGTATGACTCTCTCATTCCCCTGAGTTTTTGCCCTGAACTGCATCATCTCAACCTGTTTTGAACCAACACACCTTGGCATCTTACTGTACTGCATTCACCTACAGGTTGCTCCATTGTGGCCTGCATTGATCACCTACAGGTTGCTCCCCTTTCCACCTGTGTTGGTTTTAGAAATTTGGGAAAAAGAGAGAGAATATCAAAGCTTCCATTTCCATAAGCTTCCAGGATCTATTGTAACCATTTACCTCAGATAAAAATTTCTAATCCTATCCTATCCTACCTTGGATTTTCCATCCCTTATCCTTAGATCTCATCCTCCCATTAAGAGTGGACCTCAATCCTAATATTTGTAAAAGGATAATATCTACCAATTTACCTCACTCTATATATTTACAACCTTCCATATGCAAGGGGTTGGCTTTTGGAGAGTGATTCTACCCTTAGGCTGATGTTATGAGAGTTATCCTTTCTTTCATTTAGGGTGATTAGAGGTACACTTTGTTACAAAAGAAGGACAAGTCAACAACTTGGAGGAGCTCTTCTACAAGATTGACAGCTATTTATGGTTGTAACTCACTCCATTTATATCAATACAAAGAGTTCCTTGTTTTCCTATATGTGATGTTGTTGTTTCATATATTTCAATACCATGTTGATCTGTTGAGTAAAGTAGATCGATAATGCTACATAAGTCTCGTAGTTTCTTGGCTTGTGTTGTCGGGTTGTGCAGGTTCTAATTTTGCCAGTTGGAGCTAGGATTGGAGCATTTAAGCCAAAGAAGGAGTGAAACACACTACATATTCCAAGTAGGTTTCATCCTCTCATCTACTTACTTTAAGAAAAACAATGGGTCTTTTGTCTTTTTGTTGTTCTAGTTCAGTCCACCAAACCTAGGGGAGATATTTTCGTCTGTAGTGATAAATCCTACATAAAAACCCCCAACATTGTTTCTTTCCATTTCCTTAATTGCAACACAATTTACTATTTTTGGTAAATTTTCAGGTCCTAAACTTCCAAAGTTGTTTTGAGGCCCTAAACGACGTTTTATTGAAAAATGGCAATCCCATAGCCTTTGGTAGGGGTTTGCAGTAAAAAAATTTAGTCTTCATATATATCTTTCTAATGAGGTATTGTACGAGTCAAATGAAGACCATATGCCAAAGTTACGACCTCATGAAGTTGATGTACTAACTAACCCCAATGAGGCCCACAAACATTTGGTGCTTCATCTCCTAGGGTCAGATTTTTGGATGTTTAGGGTTTTCTCTTGTTTCTCAATATTAAAAAGGCCTTCAAGCCTCATTGTAACGTAGTTTAGAGGCATGTAACCGCCACATCTCTTCTCAGAGATAAGAAACCATCACCTAAGCTAGTTTATTGCCATTTTGCATGTAAATAGTTTTCGGTATTCGTTATTAATGAATTGAAGTTTACTTTTTCATTGTAGCTTTGCATTTCAGTTTGAATATATATTTCATTTCATTCCTACATAAATCTGGACTAGTGGTATCAAAGCAGTCAACTCTTTCTCTATTTTTTTGTGCATGTCCCTAATGAGGTCAGGATATAAGGAGTTAGGACTTGAACTTGGTTGAAGCCTTGAAAGACCAACCTTGTCGACCTCGAAAGCATCCCATGGTGGAAGAAAAGAAATATAAGGGAGCAGGATATCATTTTAAAATATTTCTCGAAGAATCCCTCGAGCAACAGAGGAATGAGATGATGGATAATTGTTCTGAAATCCTTCAGCGGGTATCAATGGGTAATGCATCTTCATCTGGCACTATTGGTGATGCCACACCCTTCAAGGTATAAGTTAAATTCATAATTCCTATATTTGAACGCTAGAGAAATGTAGATGTCATAGATAAATGGTTGAATCCACTAGAAGGATATTTTCAGTCCATAATTTTTCTAATAGGGAAAATATTACTTTTGCACTCCTCAAGGTCACCCTCCATGTTAATGACTCATGGGAAACCTATTGTGAGCATAAGGATGAGAATGAACCCTCACTATTCTCAGCTACACCAACTTGGAATTATTTCTGAGATGTCATTAAGGAACAATATTACCTTGTTCGGAGGTATGGAGATAAGTACATAAAATGGACCACACTGCGGCAGGGAAGGGACCAATATGTGTCGGAGTTCGCAAATATATTGCATACCCTTTGCACATAGTTGAGTATCAAGGATTCTGAGCGACATCTTGTACTCAAGTACCGTGATTGTCTACACAAATACATCCAGAATGAGATGGATTTCTTGGACATATCCTCACTTGGCATTGCATATCGATATTCCATCAAGAACGATCATAAATTTAAACAAAAATAAATAATAATTGGTATTTTTGAATGTGAATCAAGGAAAAAGCACCCCCAAACCACAAAACAAAGGAAACAGCCAAGGTGGGGTGACCTAGGACAACCCATCAAAGCCACAAGCAGAGAAAAACACCATAAAGAAAAAGAATTGTTGGGTTGTGCTATATTCTTTCCACAACTAGCCCACATAGTTAATCAGGGGGTTAGAGGGGTCGGTGGAGCCCCCCTTCATTGCGTCGATTGTGTAGCCCGGGGGGGGGTCACAGGGGGTTTGAGGTGTACCGGTAACCCCACTTTATGAGGTCTGGGGCAGCACCCTAGAAAATTTTGGTTTTGAACCCTATGTTAGGGTGGGCGTACCCCCCTATGGTTTTGTGCATGATTTTCGCACATGTTTTTTGGATGCGATGGATTTCGGTCCATGGTATTGGACGCAATGGTTTTCAGTCCATGGTATTGGATGCTTCGGCATGTATAAATATGTATTATAGCATTGAAAGGAACATAATGAAAAATCAAGCTGGTAGTCCCGGTTTTGGGATCCAGGAGAAAATCTCTGTGTATATGTGTTTTATGTGTTATGCTCTCGCATTGTTTATTTTCTATGTTTTAGAATTCGTATGTAGGTAATTTATGTACGGGGTTAAAACCTACATTTGGTATTAGAACAGTTTTGGCTTCAAGAGGACGCCTTTGTTGTTGAGGGGTTTCGCTCGGGCCTGTGGTAGACTCTGTTCAGTGGAAGATCTGCGAGATCGATTTTGGTGGCGAAAGAAGATGGCGAGAAGTGGAAAAATAGAGATCGAGAAATTTAATGGTCAGATTTTTGAGCTGTGGAAACTCAAGATGGAGGATCTGTTGGTAGATAAAGATCAGTGGATCGCAGTAGATCCAAGTACTAAACCAATGGGAGTGTCCGATGAAGAATGGAAGAAGTTGGATCAGAAGGAAAATAGCACAATACGATTGTGTATCTCAGATTCAGTATTATTGAATGTATCAGGGGAAGATACGGTGAAGGCTTTGTGGGACAAGTTAGGGACTTTGTACCAATCTAAGTCTCTGGTGAATAAACTGTTCCTACGGAAAAAGCTGTATAACCTGAGGATGAAAGATGGAG
>APFE031508996.1:62796-74506 GCA_000404065.3 Pinus taeda | reverse complement strand
TTTATGCATATTCAGGTGTTTAATTTTAATTTTGCAATTTCTAGAAGTTTTTATGAAAATTGAGTTTCAAGTGCAATTTTGGACTGAATCAGAAATTCCCGTAATATCTATGTGGATGACATGTTTGCAAAACACTTGGGCTCAAGTTTGATGCATGGATGGATAGCTTGGGAACTAGGACTAAGCTAACTCCACTTGGTTCAGCCAGAACAAGCTTTATTAGGCCCGGTCAAGGCTGGTCAAATATGACTAGTCACCAGAAAATCCCTAGGAAATAGGGCAGTTTTGAGATTTTATGGGATTGACCATATTTCTTGGGATGAATTGGATGAGTTCGACTTAGATAGGTGGATATGAGTAGATAGGAGTGTTAGAGATAATATATATCAGTTTGTTTCATTAAACCTCTATTTAAAGCCAAGACTTTGATGGCTTTTGGAATGGAATTTGTATGTAACTTTTGGATAATTGGAGTTGGGAGCTAATTTGAAGAACCTGCTTCATTTCAATTTGTTGTTCATGCTTGGTTGATTTACTAAAGTTGTTGTAGCTGAGATTTCTTCAAGTGTGCAAGGCAAGGGTGGAGGTCCCCCACACCAAGCTAAGTACACTTCTTGGTTCAATTTTCATAGTTTCATAGACTAGTTTTTGTTTCAAATGTATTTAGATGTGTGATGATTGCTGAATGAATATTGGTTTAATTCTAATCTACATATGAAGGGACACAAAGGAATTTAAGTTAAATTCTCCTTCTATTTGATCTTGAACTAAAACTGAATTTCATTCTCCGTTTCCCATTTGAAGTTATTTATGCATTTCTGGTTTGAAGCAATGGCGATTGTGATGTAGTAGGATTGTGAAGAAGGACAATTTGGACCTCCTTAGTTAGGAGCCTCTTCTTTTACATCTTCTGTATCGTAAGCCATTGTTAGATAGTGCTCTTAGATTTATCTTCACGAAAGTAGTATTGTAGGGAAGAACAACCTTGTTCTCCTAAGTTAGGAGCCTCTTCCCTCATATATTACATAAATGAAGTAGAAATTGTTAACATAGGTTTATATTTGTAATATGTACTTCCTTAATTCTTCAAATTTTATCTTCTAAACTTGATTATATCTGATGTCCATATACAGTGGATTTACCTCCAAATTTTACAAACCCGGATTGATAATTAAATACTTGTGTTAATTTAGTCAATAAATTAGCCCAACAGTGTACTGCCCTCGACCATGCTTCGCACCATTATTGGACACATCCGAGATTGCAGAACAACTCACCAGGGACCAAGTTCAGCAGATGGAGGAACTCAATGCAATGGGGACCATTTCTTCCTAAGGGGGGAGGAATAATCTAGGTGGATGTTGGTGGCCATCCACCTATCCCATTTGGACCCCCACAACTGTCTCTTTCAGATTTTTCAGTTTCCTAAATTGTAGCATAGTTTACTATTTTACTATTTTTAGCAGTTTTTCGGGTCTTGACTTCTGGAGCCATTTTGAGGCCCTAAACGATATTTTTTGGGAAAACTAGAAGCAACATGGGTCCATGGACCGATGTTGCTCATCTCAAAGTTGTAGTTCTCGGATAGATCTTTCTAACGAGATATTGTATGCGTTAAACAAAGATCGTATGTAAAAGTTACGACCCCGGGAAGTTGATGTACCAGTTTGCCCAAACAGGGCCCACAGTTTGGCGTTTCATCTTCTAGGGTTAGGTTTTTGGATGTTTATGGTTTTCCATTGTTTCTCAACAATAAATAGGCCTTCGAGCCCCATTGTAACATAGTTCAGAGGCATGTAGCCACTACATCTCTTCTCAGAGATAAGCTACCATCGCCCTAGCTGTTTATGTCCATTTTCTGTTTGTAAGCATATCTCAGTATTTTACATTAATGAAATGAAGTATTATTCCGCTGCATCTTTGTGTTTATGGTTATCTCTGTAATTTGTTGCGTTCCTGTTTAAATTCGGATCAAAGGTACTATTGACTTAGAGAAGGGGTCTCTTTGTGTTGTGCATGTCTGTAGTGGACATACTGTGAATGTTAAAGGGCCCTTAATCATTAGTTGAAAGGTTGAACAATGAATTTTTGTATATGAAGGAGAGTGGCCTTGATGTCCTCTTCCCTATTATGAATCTTTTTGAACCCTGAGTGAAGCTTTCCCTTACAACATAAGATATGGCTCTGGTGCGGGTAGCTACAAGAAGGATTGTAGAGTAGTTGTGCTTATGGTTCGACAAAGAGGGCTCTCCCTTATTTAGTTTCTAGAAAGTCTAAGTAAAGTAGATAAATGTACTATTCCTTTGTTAATAAAATGAGATTTCTATTTGGTGTTTCATGGTTATTGCTACGTTGGAATATTGTGTACATGTGTAATGGCAAGCTAAATAATGCGGTGAATGGTTCTTGTTAGTACGTATGAGATTATTTAGAATAGTATGATATATGCAAAAATATTTTTTTCACATAGGTTACTTGTGACAAATATGTGTTGCACGTTCATGAAATGAATTGGCAGATTCAACCATAACATCTCAAAGTTTCATGACATTTGTCATGTTGGATTCTTGTGTATCTTTGCAAGGATAAGGTTGAGATTGATAGGATTTTTTATTGAATGTATATAAGTGATAATTTGAATGTTTTTATGATGAATCATTGAGTAGAATGTTGAGAATGCAACAAGATGATGGAGCTTAGTGAAAAGAAGTCGCCTTCACTAAGTGGGCCCGTTGGGCAAGTTTTGGCGCAAAGTCTATCTTTAGACTATGTCTATTTTTAGACATATGGATCATGGTCTATGAGTTGCAGAATGTTGTTTATGGATGATTGGTCATGTTGGTAAAAATAGATGGACTTCTATTTTTATACAACAACGAAGGTACTGTCAGTCTAAATATAGAACAGTCGAATATTATTAGCCCTTAATAATATTTGGACTCTAAACATTATCTTATTCTCTTGGAGCACTTCAGTTCGAGCTACAGATGTGGCACATGTAGCTGCCATAAGGAAATACGTGGTTCCTATGGGTTAACTTGAGCTATTGCATGGAGGACTTCAGTTAGGACTTCAGTGATTGAGTTCTGTGGAGTTGGATCAGGAGTTGATGGAGTTGTGTTTAGTTTGACTTAGTTGAACTAGTTGTAAATAGTCTAACTGGAAAATAGACTAATGTTGAGTGGTGTGAATTAGTTAAAAATTAATTCACTAATTATTAACTCATAAAGCATCTGAAGAATACATCAGTTAACTCAGTGCATGGACAGTTCAGTGAAGACAAGTGTTAGAGGTAAGTGAAAGGGAAAGAAAGTTGTCAGTTGTGACTATAGTTGTGCATGTGATTTGCACAATCAGTGGGATTGAGTTGCCAATGAGGATTGCGTAGTGTTACACAAGGGAAACACGTGAATGGATAAGCCATTCTCAGTATTCTCTATGCAGGACTACGCAGTGGAGGCAGACAAGTAGCAGGGGTGATTTGAGCCAGCGATTGATTCAGATCTGAGCTAGTTTGTGTGTAACAGGTGGAGATAGTGCTGAGTACTTACGAGGAGTATTGTACTGTGTTCTGTTACATGTTCTCAATCAATATAATATACAGATATTTGTTGGGTTTTTAGCTTTATGCTTTCCCCAGGTACATACTGTGTTGATATGTGTGATTGATGCTTCAATGTGCGCATGTGTATGTTTCTGAATACTACTAAATTGATGATCAACGTAGATGAGATTATGTATTATGCATGCATTCCGCAATAGTGTATAATCGGGATAATCTCAGTTGAATAAGTGTCATATTATTCACGAATTTTCTACATGGTATCAAAGCTAGCTGATTTGTAGAAGAGATTTCTACATGATATTAGTGGAGAATTGATCATCAGATCTATTATTCAGAAAGTGTTTACATTTTATTTCTTCAGGCAGAGTCTGTAATCGGGCCAGGTAGCCTATGGATTCATCCTTCTTTTGGAAGGTGAGATATTTGGTGAATGCCCATATAGTTGATCTCTGTACGAGAAATACTTTGTTCTCACGAATTTTAGATCAGAAGCGGTTGAGTTTTAAGCTGGTGGAATTCGAATTTGCAGTAGCGTTTTCTTGGTGTCAAAGTTGAAATGTCTTTCAACGGATTGTGATTAGAGTATGCCATTGAGGGCAGCTCGAACTATATTGCATGGAAGGACAAGATGGAGGCGGTGTTAGATGATAATGGGTTGAAGGAGTTCATAGATACGGATGTCCCAAAACCTATTGATGCTGCTAAAGCTGAGGCTTGGCAAAAGAAGACAACAAAGTGTCGAAGGATTCTGTTGGAGGGTGTGAGGGATCACATTGTGTCCAGCCTCCATGGAAAGGCTTCTCCATAATTGATGTGGAAAGAATTGACAGATCTATTCCAAAGCAAGAGCGACCAGAGGAAGTTGGCGCTCAAGGATAAACTCAGAAACATAAAGTGTGAGAAAGGCGACAGTATGCCCAAGTATCTCACGAAGTTCACCCAATGCCAGGATGAGCTGGGAAGTGTGGGGGTGACTGTCGATGATGAGGACTTGGTGAGCTTGGCTCTACTTGGTGTTCCGAAGAGTTGGCATTCCTATCAGGACTCTATCAATGGTCGGGAGAAATTGCCAGGATGGGAGAGACTTTGGTCGGATCTTGTGCAAGAGGAGATCATGCGGAATACCAGGGATGGATCTTCATCAAAGGCACATGATGAAGAAAATTGCGCTTTGGCTGCCAAAGCAAAGAAGGGGAAGAACAAGAAAGCTTCTCATTCCAGTGCGAAAGACAAGAAGCAGGACATGTCCAAGGTGAAGTGCTTTCACTGTCACTAGCACGGACACTATGCCATGAATTGTTCGCAGAAGAAGAAAAATAAGCAAGCTGCTGGATCTGCAGCTGGAAAGGCCTTAGCCTCGTAGTTTGAGCTAGATTTTTCACTGATCGCATGCTTGGTATTAAGTGTGATGGGATCAGTATGGTTCTTGGACAGTGGTGCGTCTTTCCACATGACAAGAGATCGAGATTTGTTTTCTGATCTGGATGAGAAAGATCTTGGAGTGCACATCGAGATGGGAAATGATGGTAGATACAGTGCGACCGTTATTGGTACCATTTCCTTTGAGAGGGAGTCTGGTAAACCCTTCGTATTGAAGGAAGTGATGCATATTCCAGGATTGAAGAAGAAACTTATCTCTGTGATGATGTTAGAAGACAAGGGGTATGATGTTGTTTTCAGCGATGGAAAGGCTTTCCTGTGCAGTAAGACAACTGGAGAAACCCGGAAGATAGGGGTTCGAGTCAAGAACCTTTATCAGTTGCATGTAGATGGCTGCTCAGTGATGGCATGCAAGGCAGAAGGAGTGGTGAGCCGGGATGATGGCGAGTTGTGGCACCAAAGATTGGGCCACCTTCATCATGGCACCTTGAAGATACTGTGGTATATTTCTACTGGGCTTCCTAAAGGCACTCTTGCGCAGTCAGATCAGTGCAAGGGGTGTATTTTGGGAAAGTTTGTGAAATCCACCTTTCACGAGAAGGATAGTCGCGCCACGGTGATCCTTGAGAGAATTCACACAGACGTGTGTGGACCTTTCTCAGTTTCTTTGACAACAAAGCACAGGTACTATGTGATCTTTGTTGATGATTTCTCCCGAAAGTGCTGGATCTTCTTCATGCAGAAGAAGGGCGAGACATACTTAAAGTTCTGTGA
Organism: Pinus taeda; assembly: GCA_000404065.3. Lineage (NCBI taxonomy): Eukaryota > Viridiplantae > Streptophyta > Pinopsida > Pinales > Pinaceae > Pinus > Pinus taeda. The sequence goes on along the minus strand of APFE031508996.1, from coordinate 68,787 downwards.
GTTCAAAGCACTGGTCGAGAAGGAATCGGGTAAGAAGGTGAAGGCTCTTAGGAGCGATAATGGTGGTGAATTCATCTCTGGCGACTTCAAGGATTTCTGCAGCATAGAAGGGATTCAAAGAGAGCTCATAGCTCCCCATAACCCACAATAGAACAGGGTTGCTGAGCGGAAGAACAGAATGATCGCGGGTGCTGCATGGGCGATGTTGCATGATCAGAGCCTACCCCTTCACTTGTGGGCAGAGGCATGCAATACTGCAGTATATGTGCAGAACCATTGTCCTCATAAGATACTTGGCATGAGTACACCCTGTTAGCCTCCTGCTCATAGCAGGTATTCATATTTCATGATTGACATGTTTACAAGCTAAATATGTCATGCTCTGCAAGCTGCAATGTTCCATATTTGATACTCAGGCCAAAGAAGTATCCATGAGAGTCTGCCAGCCTAACTGCCTTTGCTGTATTCCAATTTTGAGGAGTTATTCCATTTTTGAAGAATTTTCAGTTAAAGGGAGGTCCAAACAGCTTAATCTTGGTCTCCCTAGGTTTCAATTTCCTGTTGTAGAATATAGAGAATCATTGTCTGTCCAACAGCTTAATGTGGGCAGATTCTTAGATAGGTAGAGAAGCAAGGGTGCTCAATAGCTTAATCTGAGCCCCTGGATGGAATAAGTATAGATGTAGGTAGGAGGACAGTAAATAAAAGAAAAAAGTTGAAAAGTTGGGTTTGCTAGTTCAAGTGCACCCAAATTAAAAGAAGAAAAAATGTCAGGTAAAGTAGGCTGGGTAAGTAGTTTTATGGTTGCAGAAATCAAGCTATGTGATCCATTTCATATTTTCAAGTGTTATATTCATTCAGATCACAATTTGTGGCACTTTCTCATGTTGATCAGATCAGGCAAGGCATCTCTAACTCCCCCTTCTTCTTATTTCCCAAATCACTCACTAACATCCCCTTGAGGACTTTGGGATCTGCCCAACCAGTCCAGTTTTCACTCCATCCTGGTTGAAAAACCAAGTTGACATCTGAGTTGGCTTAGTGAAAAGAAGCCACATTTCTTGTGTAAAACTTATCTTTACACTATCCATTTATTTCCTTATGCTTAAGTTTCCATTCTAAGATTAGCATGCATCCCCTCCTTTTGCATTCCAAAACCTCATACTAACATCTAACTCTACTATCTATCTCCCTAAATCATTTCCCCTCCCCCTATTCTACAAAAAACTATATAAAAACCCCAAAATATTAAATATCCCACCCTATGGCAACTATAGCCAAATAATAAAAGTCTGGGAAATACTAGGTCTATTTGGGGCCTTAGTATTAGCCCTTCCACATTCATCTCCCTTGGGATTTGTTTGACCTTTGGTTAAATGAATAACTGTGCTAAAACCTCTCCCCCACACACCAAACCATACCACACCCCACGCATGCATAACATATGGGTTTCATTGATATTTGATCAATGAATAACCATGACCCCGAGCGTGCATTTAACCCGTAAAACCTAAAGTCTAAAACCCACCCACCACCGTAAATAATCAATAGTTGTCGCGCGCGCTTTTTATTTAAGACCCTCTCATCTTGCCCTCCCGTCCACCGTCGGATCGTCTCTCCTAGATCCGATGGCCCTCATGCATATCGGGCGCCCTTTCATAACGACACGATAGTGCCCGATGGTCGACGGTTTCATCATCGTACACTGGGACAATTGTCATCTCTTCATTGCATTGGGCCGCCCCTGACACATACCACTCCCGTACCAAAAGCGGTTCGACGCAAACCGCTTACCGCCCTTCCTTGTTGCTTACGTCACCCTGCCACCTCACCTGCCACTGTGCTGCACCCTGCTGCGTCACCCTGCCACCTCACCTGCCACTATGCTGCACCTTGCTGCGTCACCCTGCTCATGTCACCCTGCTGACGTCATCATCTGTACTGGGTCCCACTGCTGACGTCATGTTGACGTCACCCACCGTACCACTGACGTCATCCGTCGAAAGAAAAGCACGCAAGTGCGAAATTGATGCTTGAGAGGCCCGAAATCGAATTCTGAGGCAATTTTCGGTGTGCAATTAGCGCTAATCGCGCATCACTACGGGAAATAGGCCAAAGTGGGGAATCTTTATTTTCAACGGTTATTTTTGCCTCGAAAGGGCAGAAAAGGGGCGTTTTAACAGTTTTTAGCATATCAAAGAAAAGAAGAAGCCCAAATTCAATTAAAGAGTATCAGTAAAGTGGCAAAGAGTATCATATCGACCATAAGAAAGCGGTGAAGCCATTTAAGGCTCTCAGACCACAGTTAATGCATAGTAAAGCCACTCAAAGGGCAGTGGTATAGAGACCAATGCGCAATTATGATGAATGGCCAGCGCATAACAGTAAAAGATAGATAGCCTCATTTTTGAAACAGCTACCCCCAGCGCAGCATTAGATGGATATTTTCATTACTTATAAGACAAGTTAGGTTAACTGCATTTATTTCCTAAAAAAGATCTTCTAGCAGATCTTTGTTGTAGATATTTTGCCTATAAATCAACCCTGAACAATGTAATATGGGTTGGTGGGTTGTTTGGTTGATCTCTCATTTTGAGAGCTGCACTGTAAATACTAAGAACTTCTGTAATCAAAGATTGCTAGAATGCTTGCATCTGAACTGGCTGGTTGTGCTTTTAATGGCTGAAGAATTGGTATGGAATTCTCGTGCTTGCTCATGGTTCAATAAGTTTTCCTCCCTTCGTTTATCAGTTTATACATAGCTGTAGCAAATATATATCATAATCTAAGTTGCAGGAAAAAAGAAGACCAAAATTGGTTTTCATGCCCTATGTGCTCAATTCTTGTAACTTTCCATGTTTTCCTCGAATCAATGATGAATATGCATTCTTAATTGCGCGTGTTTAAGCTATTCTCTTCACATATGAATGCTGTCTGGGAATTCTTCATTGCTCCTAGATATTATTCATCCACTTTCCCTCTTTGGCTGGATGAGAGATCCTTAATTGCTTCTCATTCCCTAACCTCCATTTCATTCTTGTTCCAGCATAAATCATTGTGCCATGTGTAGCTATCCTGCTCCATATTCCCCTCTTCTACCAAAGAAGACACACCCTTCAGTTCACAATCATGACTCCATGCCTAGTTGTTTGAACTTCTTACACTTTGCATGCAAACTCTGCTTGAATAGATCAACCATCCCATCAATCAAATCAAAACCAAAACCCATGTGCCTCATATCTAGCCTAAAATCACCCCTTAAACAAAGTTAAATCCTGAAGAGAGAGCCCTCTCTGACTGTTGGTAGGCTAGGACCTGTAGTCCAAAGATTGGTTTGTGGTTACCTCAGCTGTATTCCCTTGGGAGTCAAAGGGAACAACCTGAGTGATAACATAATGGCGACTCCGTTGGGGAGAATCATCTGTTCATTACTGTAAATCCCCATTTTTGATTAGTTTTCCTTTCCAATAATTCCTAAACTTATTTTGAAAAATCACAAAAAATCACAAAAGTCTCAAAAAATCAAAAAATACTTTGCTTCTTATTGAATATTAAGTCCCGATCTGTGTTGTGGACAGAGATCAGGCCCTTCAAAGTTGATTTACTTATCCACCTGGCGACTCCACATAAATCCTCATAATAAAGACTCCACTAGAGAAATGAACCCAAGAGAAATATATGAGCAGATCAGGCTTTTGACCTGGATTACTATCCAACAGGTCATGTTCTTTCTCTTCCATAAAATTTTGCTGTGTATATTGTATTTTAAAAACGATTTTAAATTAGATTTTCATGACTTGCCTTTTGAAAATATTGTTGAAAGGCCTCCTTGCACTTTACAATAGCAACCTTTAAAAGCTGCTGAGAATCATCATACATCCAAGGAGGAAACAAATGTCAAAGCCAATCATGCTATCCTTGTTCATGTTGAGCCCATTTAGCCAATCCCTGTACATACTCCTGTGCCTCGTAAAGTTCCTGACAGGTATAAGCCCCTTGTGTTGCCTCCCGTGCTTAATCCTCTGCCCAAAAATCATCCTGATTATCTCCCAAGATTTGATGGAGAGAATGGTATCACTGCCCAAAAGCATATCCAAGCCTTTGAAGACTATCTTAATATATTTGAAGTGGAGGATGAGGATGTTAGTATCGGGCTGTTTGCCCTTTCTTTGCAAAGCGAAGTTAGGACTTGGTTTAAAGCATTGCCTGAGGCTAGCATCTCTACTCTTCAAAAGTTTTCCAAGCTCTTCCTTGATAGATGGATGATCAAACTTAATTTCCTCTTGCTCATCGAAGAATATAATCAGTTAAAAAGAAGTCCAAGTGAATTTGTTCAGCAATTTCATGACCGATTCAATCAAGTTTATCATTCTCTGCCTTTGAATATTAGACCTCCCCCTGATTTAGTTCTAGTGCATTATCCAAGAGCTTTTGACCCAGAAATATAATTCTGTTTAAGAGAAAGGAGCCCCCCCACTATGAAACAAATGCAGGACATGGCAGTGGACATAGAAGCAAATCTGAAAATCAGGGAGGAAAACCGCAAAGCAGAGCAAGAAGAAAGACTTCATGGTTGGTTACAAAGGTCAGAGGAAATGATCACAATGAAAGTGGAATGTTTAGAGCACCTGAACATCTCTGTTTTGCAAGAGGAAAGTAATGACATTCATGAACAAACCTACCACAAAACAGATGACATATTCGTACAACCATACATGATGGAGCAATCTCCTGATATACTATATGAACATAACATCTTCTCTTCTTTCAACTGCTTGCTAAAGTACGATGAGTATGATGATGATGATGAGCCTAATGACCAAATCAGCCTTGCAGAGGAGTCAGAACCTAGTTTGGCAGAAAGCAAAATTCAGGGTCAGCAGCCCAAAATCAATGAGAAACATGCCTATCTCAGCTATGAAGTAAAGAAGGAAAGCGCATAAAATTTTGATTTCAGTGAAGGAACTTTACTTGTCTATGTGGATTCTTTTCAATTTATTAAGGAAAACTATCATACAACTAATAAGCAAATATCAACAAATATTGATATTGATCATCTGAAGGAAGCCCAAACCAGTGTTCAGAATACATTGCCTCTAGTTTTGCAGCCCCAAGGAGCCATTGAATATCAAATTGAGGAAAATTCAAGAGTGGTGGTTCATGACCAAGTGATCCAAGTGGATCCCCTGCCTCTTTGTGTTCAACCATCTGAGGTTTTCAAAGAAAAAGAGAAGTAGCCTGCACAGATCAGTCAAGGGCCAGATGAGCCTGCTTGTAACAAATTGCAAATATCAGTTCAGGTTTTATATGATTCATGTGCTAACAGGGGGTATGATGAAGTAAATAGGTCCTCCTCTGCACTAATAGGTCGTGTGCCCTGTTAACACCCAGGTTGTGATACATTTACAGTCCTGCTCCTTAGTTTGTATTGTTTATGAACCTCATAAACAACAGTGTCATAGCCTTGTTTGAAATCAAATGATTCCCCTGATTTTGTTTGAAATTGCTTAGTATCTTCTTCATCATGATCCTCTTGGCTCAAGAAGACTTGGTGCTTATTATCAAGGCCCATTAGGTGGATATGAGTGTCCTTCGCTTGTTCTTCTGATGTGGATGTTTCAGCATAGTTTTCTTGAAATGGTGGTCTTATTTCAGGATCATTGTTAACTTTTCTCCCACTTGGGTTTTGGTTCCTCCTAAAGTTTGGATTCCTGTTAGGATTGGTTGATGGTGCTTCCCATGAAGATTTTCTTTCCACAGATTCTACCCTGTCTCCTAACCTTTTCATACCAGAAATTATTGCATCCAGTTTCTGGTCTAAGGCTGAGGGCTCTTCCTTAAAGACAACTCCCTTTTCTATTTTAGCCCTATTCCTCTTAGCAATCAGGTTTGCTTCAACCGTTACAACAACTCTCTGAGCTTCTTCGAGGGTTTGAGGGGCTCTTTCTTTTAATTGGTAGGCCATGTCTGGGTCAAATCCATCTGGGAATT
>APFE031508996.1:24009-40013 GCA_000404065.3 Pinus taeda | reverse complement strand
AACACTATGATGTTGCACCAGGAAACCAACAACACTTCCTTACAAGATACAAGATTCCAACCTCTAGATCTCTGTGATGAGGGATCCATATATAGATGATTGTAGGGGGGTGAGTCAGCTTTTGGGATTTTGATTAGTGTCCTCTCTTTGATAGTTTTTTATTCCACTTGGAGATTGATGATCTCTTACTCATCCCTGGGTGAATTCAGAGAGGCAAGTGTCAGAGGAGAAGTTTCTGGAAGATTCTATGATCCTCCACCTCGCAAAATATATATACCATTTGTCCATTCTCGCCCATCGCACCCTACAGAAGGGATTTCCAGTATGAATCACACCCTTTGCATTGAGTAGGTGAGATGCATCACACCCTTTGCACTGGGCATTCTGTATGGTCCAGCTTTGACCAATTCTGAGCAGTTTCCTGTGGAGAACTTTTGGGAGATGATGTAATCAACTGACCTTGTTCTTTTAGGGTGTGAAGCAACACTTTTATGGAATTAGGAGCCCTTGGTTTATGGACATTTATGATTGGGGTTGCAGTGCCCAAAAATGTCTATAACACTCATTAAAAAATGAAACATCTCCCATGAGGATAGTTCCTTGTATTGTGTCAACCTCGTTAAAAAATGAAACCAAGGATATGAGGATAGTTCCTTGTCTTGTGTCAACCTCGTTAAAAATTGAAACCAAGGATATGAGGATAGTTCCTTGTCTTGTGTCAACCTCGTTAAAAACTGAAACCAAGGATATGAGGATAGTTCCTTGTCTTGTGTCAACCTCGTTAAAAAAAGAAACAAGGAGTATGAGCATAGTTCCTTTTCTTATGTCAAGCTCGTTAAAAAATGAAACAAGGAATCTAAGCATAGTTCCTTGTCTTGTTTCAAGCTCATTAAAAAATGAAACAAGGTCCCCTGGAGCAAATTTCCAAGTCGAGTCTTTGATTAGATCTCATAAAATCCCAGTTGAGTCTTTCACTTGATCTCATAAAAGAACCTTCATTCCATCCACCTGATAGCCACGAGTAGTCTACTTAGGTGAATGTAATGAAGCTTGGGGGCATGCACCTAGTGGCAAAGTTAAGTTTCCCAATAGGTTATGTGAAGGGAATCACCCCATTCACCTTTGTCCCTATCTGGATGAATACAAGAAGGTGTTGGATAACCGTCCTGCTTCACCACAACGACTTCCATCTGGTTACAGGAGACTCTCCCTTTCATCATGTTGGGGGTATGTAGACCAATCTCAAGCATAGTTCTTCATTTCAAGCTTTTGTAAAAATGAAACTGAATCCAAGCATAGATTTTCATTTCAAGCTTGTGTAAAAATGAAACTAAATCCAAGCATAGTTTGTCGTTTCAAGCTTGTGTAAACATGAAACTGAATCCAAGCATAGTTCCCTATGGTTCAAGCTTGTGTAAAAATGAACCCATCTCCATTTTACCCCTCATGATTTCCATTCTATCAGCCCTTTCCGTCAGATAAACCTTGGTTTTTCTCCTTCCATCGTCACTATTTGCTTGGCCAATCATACCCTTTCACTTGGTTGTTTTACCCTTTTTGAGGAATAGTTACAATGAGTGGTCTTATTAGCTAGCCTCTTTACATAAATCAACATGTTTTGAGAAGTTTCAACATCATCGGACCCAATTTCTATCCTAGACACCACTTGTTCCTCAAAGTGGAGTCCTCTTTATGCTCTTTTCAGACTCTCTAAATATGAAAAGATTTTTGAGCGCTTATCCTTTTCAACTCATTAACGGATTGGAAATGACATATTCTCAATATAAATTTAACCCTTTTTCGGGATGAGATAGATTATTTACGAAAAAGGAATATGTTGACTAAACATGGTCAATAAGTTCTCTCTCATATTGTTTTACGCTTTTTCGGGCTTGAGTGACAAATCTACGAAAAATAACCTATGGAGTTTTCTTTTTGTCCCTTTTCAAACTCTCTAAACATGAAAAGGACCTAGTTATCTTTGTCGTTAAACTTATTAAAACAACAAATAGCAACAAATTTGTCCATCTAGACAAGACCAAGTTTCACCTTCACTAGACTTGTTAAAAATCACATAGTGATGGATTCATCCGAAGGGTGGAATTATACAACAAGCATATGTTATCCTCCTCAAGCTTGATAAAAAATAAAGAGGTACTGGTCAGCAATGATTGGGGAAAATGGGAAAAAGAGGTAAAACCACTTTATGGTAGCAGGTCGCTCTTGAACATGAAACTTTCACTTAATCACTGTGACTACTTGGGTTGGGTTATCAACTTGATGTTTATCATACCGTTTGTATATCATACCATCCATCACTTTGTTTTCGGTCAATGCTAGCAATTCGTTTTAGTATCACCGACATGTTCAAGAGAAGTCATCCAGTTAAAATTCATCTTTTGCAATACCGTAAACCTTCATTTTCATGACCGCCACTCCTGAACCTTGTGTCATCAATCAAATTCCGTCTCTAAAATCATTACACTCATTTCGTGTCATTGATGTAGGATACATCAAGGTCCTCCTGCGATGAGTCACTTCTTGTCGACATCAACACATTATCCAAGAAGTTGACTTAGAAACACCCTTTCAGTATGTTGAGGCTTGCATACATCAATGTAAAGTTTCTCGCTTCTAGTGATAGGTTGACATCACTGGCCTTCGAACGAAAGACTTTGTATGGTGTTCGACATCAAAACATCCATTCACACCATGCAGAATGTACTGCAGTACCTTGAGGATCATTATCATTATCAGTGATTTCTCTCGCATCTGTTAACAACTTACATCATTGGCTGGTAATCAGACAATGTCTTTCCATGTTCGACTTCAGATCACATATTCACATGGATAGGCTCATACTTGAGCGAACGATTGAACGAGATAGAAGACCTCGGTCTAGTTTCATCCATCTAGGCTGCGATTTAAAGAAAGTGTCAAATCATCCATACAAAGGCTTTACATTGATGGTCATTCGATCATGGGTCTATATCTATAGACGATTGTATATGTACTTGTAATGAAAGTTTATATGCTGAGCATGGGTATGCCTTCCCTTAGCGATTCATGAGAAAAAATCAAAATGTCATGATATTATGTATTGTAATCGATGCAGGTCACCATCCACTTCGGAACCTCCTCATCACATCATAAAGCATTTCCCTTGACATTAACATTTTTCGACTTCATGCTTTAGGGGGCAGCTGTTACAGATCCATTTGGGCACATCACTCCCATCATCCATATCAGTTTTTTAGGGCTCATCAAACCCTAATTTCAGTTACTACGTGTCCTAAACAAGTCAACCTTTTGAATGCCTCCTTCCCAGATAGTTTCATGGCCTGAAGACATCTTGAAATGACTCCTAGAGGGACAACCACAGGTAGGCCCATGCAAGTGTGCTCGGAAGAGCACTTAGGCCCATGCAAGGGTGATTTGCAGAGTACTTAGGCCCACTTTGACCTACACTGTGTGAGATTGAGTGAAATTCACATAGGGTTTGGGGAATATTCTTATCTCTTGGAGTATTCTAGAAGTTTCCCTCACTTATCAACTCCTATGAAGTTGAAAATGGATGAGGAATGAGTTAAGATGCATCCTGTCCTCTCATCCCTTCCTCCATGGAACTAATTCTAAGTATGGAAGGCCATTCAATACCCCCATTTATGACATAACCTCTTCCATCTTCCTACAAATTGAGCACTCATCTAAGTGATCAAGGGCTAGACTATGTTGAATTGTAAGGAGATAATGTTGCTATGAGAATTGACTTTGAGACAAATATTGTTATGCTACAAGTCTGTCATGCTTTTGATGTGATGTGGATGGGATCAAAAGCTGGAGGAGTGACTTCAAATCATACTTGATGGTTGTAATTCCTTCTTCTATTCAATAAAATATTTGAACCTTTTTCCCATATGCTTATCTTATTATATGATGCTTATATGTGTGAATGTATCTAATTCCATTTACTTGTAATCAATAGATCTTTTGCTTTGATCAGTTCTTTGTCTTCTATTGATGTTTACAGGTACTTCTCAAGCGTGTTAAGTACGAGAAGGAGCGACATGATCGATACAAAGAGACAAGAGGAAAGCGGAACTCCAAGTAGGTCTTCTCATTCTCTTTGTCTTATCTATTGCTTATTGGATAAGGCTAAAGTGCTTTAAACTATTTTCTAGATATGGCTACTTATCTAGGGAATTAGTATTTATCCATAGATATGGAATTCTCCAAAACAATGTGCTTTCTCAACCTTTTTCTATTCATCCTTGTACTAAGAAAAGGTCTCATCCTTAGTCACTGTGAGTGCCTCAAACTTTTTCTTTAATTCTTGATGTATATGTAGGGGCACTACCTCTTCCTTGTGCTGGGTTAGTTCTTGCTGAACCTTCAGTAGTTCATTATGTAGTCTCCTAATGAATGCCCCCTTACTAAGGGAATATAAACAGGTGTCTCCTCTATTTGGGCATCATTATCTTTCGTCCCCATAGGCTCAGTTTGGATAGCAGCCTCGGCTACTTCTTGAGATATGCAATAATCATTTGGGATGCTTTCTTCAGCATATGTTTGAATGAAAATGTTCACAATAGGGTAGTTAGTTTGGGTCTCCTGCGTACAAACACAGGGGTCTTCAGTCTGCATTTCAATGTCCTCTACAAGACATGGCTTTGTCTATGTTTCCTTTGAACAGACCAAAAGAATCTCAATTTGGGTTTCAGCATCCTTTCCAGAACAATGTTTTGTCTGTGTTCCTGTGGTCTCTCTTTCCAGTTTAAATTTTCTGGCTCTGATGGCCTCTTTTAACCACTGTCTTAGCTGCCCAATTATTCGCTTCTGTTTTCTATATATTTTTAGCATTTTTTTGAGCCTATCCTTGTAGGACTTATTTATTCTAGGACTTCCATCTGGCGGCGGTGTAGCTACATTTTCCTCATGTTTATGCTCGGGTGGTATTGTGTCAGTATCAGGGAGGGTTTCAACTGGAACTGTATCTCTTGATGGAGCTTCACCTTCTAGTTCTTCTTCGACATGAATTTTTCTCTCAGGAGACCCCAATATAATAGTGTCTCCTGAGCAATTATCATTCTTCAAGTTTTCTTCTTGGTAGCCTCGTCCTCAGGGGAATTAGAAAAAATAGTATTGTCTAGTTTATTTTCATCTCCCAGGGTCTCATCTGCAGGATTTTCTTCAACTGGGGTGTTCGCTGGACTGGTATCTGTTGTTTGGTTTTCTTCTCTAATAACTTCCTCTTCATGAATCTCAGCATCAAGGGGTTTTTCCACATAAGGGACTGGTTCCCTCTGTTCTTCCAAGAAATCAGTAAATGGCAGGGTTTGATCACAACTAGGGCTATCAGTAGAGGTAGACTAGTTGGGGGTACAATTTTGTCCTTCAACATTCTCAGATTGTTCTCTTCCCTTGCCAAACATCCCCATGTTTTCCAATACCCTCGCCACCTCTTCCTCATAGTCTTGCAAAGGGGTATTCTACGAACTTGGAGGTGGTGCGAGTGATGGTCTAGCCTCATTTGTTTGAATTGGGGTATGCCACTATGACTTCACCCATGCAAAGCGTCTTCGTTTTTCTGGGTTCAAAGGAACAAAGGAATTTTTCCTCTTCAATGTCCTTCTCAGACCTTGGGTTCTAGGCCCTTGTTGTTCTATTACTGGGTTTTCTAGAGGTGGGGCAAGAGTAGGATTTAGAATATTGTCCCAGGTTAACTGTTGCTAGGTCATTCCATGTATGACAAGAAATTTAATTAGTCCATGATGACTGATGATGGTGCATGGGTCCTTAGCTTTCCTAACTCGTCAAGCAACATCATGCAATAGGGAATTCAAATAAAACAAGAAATTAACTGAAATATTCTATTTTAGGATGGCTAACAATTTGAGTTGACGAGGCTTTACCACATCCTGATGACCATGGCATGTGATGTACCGTTACACGATGATTGCCAACTCTTGCCATGGCTTTCTTAACGTCGAAGGGTGAATCCCTTTCCCTGTTCGTGCTAATTGCTCATCCGGGTCTTGGAACACTACAACCACATTGTACAGAAGGACGTGCTTCTATATCCACTTTCTTCCCTCAGCCGGAAGTCTAGTGACTTCGCTTATGACCACTTCAGAGATTGTTATATGCCTGCCTCTTACTGTGGTGCTTCCATTCCGCAAATTCAATAAGAATTCGAGTGTCATTTCTTTGTGAAATCCCTGGAATTTATTCAAATATTGCAACCATCCTGCACACTCGAAAATTTCACGAGCCTAGTCCAATACCATGAGTACTGTGGGCTCATTTCAGATAGCCCTACCTCCCATGGCTATTGTGTTCCCGTGACTGGTTCTCCTGGATGGAATTCTCCTTCTCTTTCACAAATTAGAACAACAACAAAGATTGTTAAGGCAATTAATAGGAAAAATGACGTTGATTTGGGAATTAACAACATATGCAGTCAAGTCATTTGTCTCATCAACCATTTTTTACGCTGGCCCATAATCAATTCGCTTGCCATCCATAATTGTCGCCGTTGTTTCTCTAATCGGAAATACCTTTCTAATTATTACGCATATCCAATCATCATGCAGGCTTTACCCAAAAATCAATTTAATAATTAGCATTCAATTATTCATAACTATCACACACACTCTTCATACATAGACCATCCCCCCTCCAATGGGAAAAAGGAAATCCACGTCTGCCAAACATGTGAAAAGCAAGCACATGAATTGAGGATTCATAAATGTAGACAACCAATCCAGAAAAGCGACACAATTCATGACAAAGTAATTAAAGCCATACACGTATCAGAGGAAAAAATGGCCGAAAAAGATAAAAACAGATATCTACATTATTATGTGAAAAGATGTTCACCGCAAGCAGTATTAGTAATAGACGCATAATCGGCAGTAAGCAGTAATGACTGTCATGAATTGATTGGACATATATATAATATAATGAATATATAACATAAGTTACCATGCATATTGGACTATAAGAGTGTTGTTCAAATGGGAAATCTTCTTAGAAATGAATCCATAGGTGGAAATAGAATAGAGAGCATTTGGAAGTGTAAGATAATACTCCAATACCATAAGCAAAACCACTGCTACCAGTAGACATTCATAGCCTCGATAGGGTTGCTTTTTAACCCCACAAATGAGTTAGAATCCTCCTTTTAGTATGTAATTGATTCTTCTTTTTCTGCCATAAAGAGACCACTATGTTGGCATGGTGACCAGTTGTTCATAGTGCCATTCACCAAGATATAACAAAATGATTAGGCTGGCTTGTAATGAGACCCCCTATCCTTCTGACAATTTTTAATCATCAAGAAGTTCATTACCTTGGCTTGGTAGCCAAAAATGTAATGTCACTTGTAACATCTTTATGATCATGGTAGGCTGGCTCATGATGAGACCCCCTATCCTCTTCAATGCAGTGTTCATTGCATTTTCATATTTCTTTATTTTCATTTTTCTCATCTTTTGATATTTTTATAAAAAGAGGGAGGCTCATTTGTTCCATAAGGGGCATGGATGGTGTAAGAAGTAAAAAGTTGTCATGGAAAGGGTATACTTTTACCCCCATCTTATCATTTCGAAGGGATTTATCCATTTGAAAGTGTGGTAAATAAGCCAACATGGTTTGAAATAATGAATCATTTTATGATGTGTTAAAAAAAAATGTCTAGCCAGTCATTATAGAGATGCACCATATCAGATTTTTGATAAATATAACCATCAAGAGGCTTCATAAATCATAATAGTGTTGATATTACTATTTTTATTTATGTTAGGCACAAATCCACTCAGATGGTGTTTATTCAAAACATAAAAGAAAAAGAAGATGGCACCATGATCGACAATGAATCAATAAAATAAATCACAATTCGTCCTAAAATAAACACAAAAGTGTTGTTCAATTGATTTGAACGACACAATTGTTCAATCATTTGAACAACAAAATCGAAAGGAGAACAAAACTACTTTTCTATTCAATCATTTGAACAACAAAATCAAAAGGAAAACAAAACTGTTGTTCAATTGATTAAACAACAATCAATCGATTGAACAACAAAATCAAAAGGAAAACACATAAGATTGTTGTTCAAATGATTGAACAACAATCGTTCAATCGTTTGAATGAGAAATATCAATAAGAAAAAACACAAAAGTGTTGTTCAATCGATTGAACAACACAAATTGAAAATAAAGACTCGAAAGTGTTGTTCAATCGATTGAACAACAATCGTCCAATTGCTTGAACAACAAAAATTGAAAAGTAACAAGCGCAAAAGTTTTGTTCAATCGATTGAACAACAATCATTCAATCATTTGAACAACAATTTAAAAAAAATAAATAAAAATAAAAAACGCAAAGTGTTTTTCACCCGATTGAACAACAATTGTTCAATCATTTGAACAACGAACATTTAAAAACACAAAAAGTGTTGTTCAATCGATTGAGCAATTGTTCAATCCTTTGAAAAACGAAAATTAAAAAACGCAAAAAGTGTTGTTCAATTGATTGAACAATAATTGTTCAATCGTTTGGATAGCAAAGATGTAAAAAATAAAAATGCAAAAAAGTGTTGTTCAATCGATTGAACAACAATTGTTCAATCGTTTGAACAACAAAAAATAAGAAACACAAAAAGTGTTGTTCAATCGATTGAGCATCAATCGTTCTATCGTTTGAACAACGAAAATGTAAAAATTAAAAAAGTGTTGTTCAATCGATTGAACAACAATTGTTCAACTGATTAAACAACGAAAATGTAAAAAATGAAAAATGCAAAAAAGTGTTGTTCAATCGATTGAACAACAATTATTCAATCGTTTGAATAACAAAAATATAAAAATGCAAAAAGTTATGTTCAATTGATTGAACAACAATCATTCAATCATATGAACAACAAAAATGTAAAAATAAAAAAAGTGTTGTTCAATTGATTGAACAACAATCGTTCAACTGATTGAACAACAAAAATGTAAAAAACGAAAAATGAAAAAAGTGTTGTTCAATCTATTGAACAACAATCGTTCAATCATTTGAACAACAAAAATGTAAGAACGCAAAAAGTGTTCAATCAATTGAACAACAATCATTCAATCGTTTGAACAACGAAAATGTAGAAATGAAAAACACAAAAAAGTGTTATTCAATCGATTGAACAACAATCATTCAATCGTTTGAACAACGAAAATGTAAAAATGAAAAACACAAAAAGCATTGTTCAATCGATTGAACAACAATCATTTGATCGTTTGAACAACAATCGTTTAATCGTTTGAACAACAAATGTCAACAAGAATGCAAAAGTGTTGTTCAATCGATTAAAACAATCGTTCAATCGTTTGAACAAAAAAATAAAAAACACAAAGTTAATGTTCAATCGATTGAAAAACAATTTCCACACACAAAAATAAGTGTTGTTCAATTGATTGAACAATGACGCACCATAAACATAAGTGTTTTTCAATTGATTGAACAAAAATCATTCAATTGATTGAATAACACTTGCCAAGCACTTAAAACAAGAAAAATCCTCATATTTACATGGTGGTACCTAACTGAATTACAATCAATCAAAAGGAATATATACATTATTTACAATTAAAAAAAAATCTCAATTTTTTGAAAGAAAATCTATAGGGTAATCACTCTCGGTAGCTACGATTTGCATGGAGGAGTCCTCATGTACCTGCTGGTAGAAAGACTCCTTGGTGAGTGGTTTGTGGTAGAGATGCACTCGATGCCCATTCACCTTAAAAGAATGGCTAGACCCATCAATGGTAGTCAAAGTAAGAGTGCCATTGTTATGTACTTCTTGGATCTCATAAGGGCCGAGCCATCTTGTTTGCAAATTTCCTGAAAATTCTTGGAATCTGAAGTTGTAAAGAAGTGCCTAATGCCCTTTTTGAAATGTCTTCTTTTTTATGAGGCTATCGTGACACTTTGCTCATTGCTACTGAATAATTTTAGTTCTTTGCAAAGCTAGCAATCGAGCTTCATCTAGTTCGTTGATTTGTTGAAGTCGCTTGGTTTGGGCTTCTGTTAAATCCAACCCCACTTCTTGAGCCGTTCTTAGAGTCTTTATTTTGAACTCGATTAAAAAAATAGGTTCTTTGCTGAACATGAGCTAATACTGAGAGTATCCAGAAGTATTTCTCCAAGTCGTGGGATAGGCCCATAAGGCCTCTAACAGTGTAGCAGCCCAATCTCGCTGATGTGTTGAGATTGTTTTGGTCAGAATCACTTCAATGACCTTATCGGTGCTTTTGACCTACCTATTTGCCTACGGGTGATATGCGGAAGTGATACTATGTGTAATGTGATGGTTTCTGAGAGTGGCAATAATCTTGTATCCTACGAATTGCCCTGCCCCATCTGTTATCACTTCCCACGGTAAACCATACCGCATGAATGGCCCAAAGAGGAAGTTAATCACGGCTTCCTCTGCAACTCTTGATAAATCTTCTATTTCCACCCATTTCATCACATAATATGTTGCAACCAATATGTAGGATTTATGATTTGATGGCGGATGGAAAGGTCTAACAAAGTCCAATGCCCATCAGTCGAAGGGTCCTATGACTAATTAGGGTTGCAATGGCATTTCATCCGATTGGCTAGGTCAGCCCATCCTTTGGCAACCATCACAAGCCTGGGCATATTTCTTAGCATCTTTAAAAGTAGTGGCCCAATAATAGCCCATATGTAGTACCTTATGCCCTGTCCTTTGATCTGTGAAGTGTCCTCTGCAGGGCTCGTCATGGAAAGCTTTCAGGATGTCATAAATCTCATCCTTGCAAATGCATCTATGTATACACAAGTCAGACCTTGTATGAAAAAGATATCTTCTAATCCAAGAGAATCGGGCGCTGTGATGAACGATCTGTTTCCTCACCCTCGCTATCAAATGCCTAGGTAGCTTCCCCACTGCCAGATAATTTTCCACATTTGCGTACCAATGCATCTTGACTGTTACGGCAAACAAATGTTCATCTGGGAATTGGTCATCCACTTCCAGTGGATCATTTACCTTTTAGATTCAAGACAGAAAATTAGCAACTGGGTTTTCCTTCCCCGGGCGATCCTTAATAGTAATGTCAAAGTCTTACAAAAGCAATAGCCAACGAGTCACTCGACCATTCGTGATAGGTTTGTTAGCTATATATCAAATGGAAGAGTGGTCAGTATATAGAAAAACTTGGTAGCCAATTATGTAATGTCTAAATTTGTTTATTGCATAAATAACAACTAAGAATTATTTTTCTCTTACTGTATAATTAAGTTCTGTAGGAGTAAGATTTTGGCTAATATAATATATAACATAACGCTTCATGTCCTCTTCTTGAACGAGGACAATGCCTGTAGTTGCATCTGATGCATCCATCGATATGTGAAAAGGCAGCTCCTAGTTTGGTCCACGTAATACTGGTGATGTCGAGACTAGCTTCTTTAAACCTGTAAAAGTTGTGTCACATTTACCAGACCATTTGAAATCAACATTTCCAGTTAAAGCATATAAAGGTGTAGCAATTTGTGAAAAGTTTTTAATAAACCTGTGATAATAGCCTGCATATCCCAGGAAACTACGTACCTCTGTATGAGTACAGGGAGTACGCAGTAAAAGAATTACTTGAATTTTTGTTGGGTCTACCTGTATCCCTGCTGCAGAAATATAATGTCCCAAGATTACACCTTCGGTCATCATCATGTGACACTTGACATTGCTTAAATATAACCTAGTAACAATGCATCGTTCTAAAACCTTTTCTAATGTTTGCAGTGCTTGATCAAAGTCATCCCCATATGGAGTAAAGTCATCCATATATACCTCAAGTCCTTCATTTATCAGGTCGGAAAAACTGCTAAGTATAGCTCTTTGAAATGTGGTTAGGGCATTGCATAAGCCGAATGGTAATATTCTGTGAGTGAACATACCCCTGGGACAGGTGAAGGTTTTTTTCTTGGTCTTTAGGGGCGATCTAAATCTAATTGTAGCCACTGAAGCCATCTAGGAAGGAAAAGAATTGCTTCCCTGCCAAGGTATCAAGGACTTGATCGATAAATGGGAGAGGGAAATCATATTTCTGTGTTGCCTTGTTCAGTTCTCGGTAATCTACACATATACGCCATTTCCCATTTTTCTTGGGGACGACCACTAATGGAGAAACCCATTTGCTGTCCAAAATAGGATAAATGAAATTCACATCGAGCAGCTTTTGTAATTCTTCTTTCAAAATATCCTTAAGGTGTGGATTTAATCTCTGCTGAGGCTACCAGATAGGTTGAACATCCTTCTCAGTATAGATGTGATGAGTGCACAACTGTGGGTTTATACCCTTCATATCAGGATAATCCCAGGCAAAATCCCCTTTATATTTTTGCAGGATCTGAATGAGATTTTGCAGCTGATCATTGTCCAAGCTATCATTAATGTTTAAAACTTTTCTTGTTTCAATTTCCACCAGCTTGCTGTTATGAACATCAGTCGTCTAGATGTGATGATCATTAGTATCCTTCAAGGAATCTTCCAATGCTTAATTATCAAGGATTGCTTTTAGCATTTGACGATTTACGTTGATCACATCAGCTGGTTGATTAATGAAATTGTTGATAATGTCATCTTTAGTCTGATCTTTGAATTCTAGTGCCTCTGCTACTTGAGTGGTGAACAAATGCTTTCTTCTAGGTATGCTGGTGGTTGTTTACATATTTTTACAATGGGCAGACTTGGTTTGGTAGGGGGGTATAAAACAATATTTTTTACTGCATCCCCCTTTGCAATAGTCATGATACCCTTCTGAGATCATATATATGCATCAATTGTCGCCAGCCAAGGTTTGCCTAGTATCCGAGGATTCCCATCCAATCGACTCTTTGGGTTTATAACAAGAAAATCTACTGGATATTCCCATGAATCAACAAAAACCATGATATCTTGTAGAGTTCCTTCTGGCCTTACCACTGAACTATCAAAAAGTTCTAGTAAGGTGGTGGTTGGTTCCAAGGCTATAATACCAAGTGCTTGACAAGTTTCTGCTATTAAAATATTAATGGCTGCACCCAGATAAACTAGCATATTGGGAAAATAGTGGCCATATATCTAAAATGTCACTATGGGGTTCCCAGGATCTTCATACTTTACTGGATTTTCCCCTCCCAAGAGTAAACTAGATAAGGTTCATATGACATGAATGGTGGGTGAAGTTTTTTCTTTCCTCATAGGCTTCTTTACACATCAGTCTTTAATTGTTTTAGCATAGGTGGGAATGTCTTAAATGGCTTGGAGGAGTGAAATTTTTATACAAATATTTTTTAGTTCCCCTACAAGATCAAAATCTAGGTAAACAATCAGCTTAGGTATAGTTAACCTTTCAAGGAACGAGTGAGAAGTGACTATGAGTTTCTATGGATCTTTTTGTTGACCTATCTCTTCTCCTTGTTTCACTTCAGTATCAATTACAGCTGGTGGTATATGTACAGGTGGTGTTTTGATCTCAATTGATGGCTGATCCCTATTTTCCTCAGGGGTGATGATATGTCCTGACCTCAATCTAAGTTTATTACATTATTTTTGCTCAATCACATAGTTTGAGATTTCTACAATTTGCACCAGTTGAACCGATTTGTTATTGGGATTTGGATTCAGTCGGGTTGGCAGTTGAGGGCGTAGAAGAGGCTGAGGATTTTTTTGTAATGGATAAGGAGCTGACAATGCAGGTTGAGGTTGAGGACCTATCCCCATAGGAGTGTTGGATATTCCCAAAGGTCGTTGCCAATTTGTAGACCAATTCGAGTTTTGAGAAGTGGAGATAGACCATTGGGATTGATAGGGATTACCTTGCCAAATAGGAGTAAAAGGAGAATTTGGCCAGCCATTACTCGGAAAGGATTGAGTTGACCATGGTGTCATAGGGAATGGCTGAGGTTTCCAATTTGAATAGTGTGATTGGCCTTGCCATGTTGCCCCATGCTTCTGTTGTTGATTAAACTGTGAAGAAGGAAAGAATTGGGATGCATCTTGTGACATACCTGGAGGTTTGGTTTGCCACTGTCGACGCTGGCTCATTAGATATACTGGCTCTGTCTCTTCTTCTGCTTCCTTGAACACTGCTTTCAACCCCGAGAGTGAACGATTTCATCATAACCTTCTTGAGAAATATCTCCTTTCCCCATTAAATTTAGAGTTTCTAACCACTCTTCTTTCATTCCTTTAATTAAGATAACTCTTAGGACTTCTTTTGGTAGGGTGGTGTGTGGAGATCTTTGCAAGTTATAATGAAACCGTTCGATGTACTCTTATAGAGTTTCATTATCCTTTGTAGACATCTTAAAGATTTCATCCTTTAGCTCCATAGTCTTGCAAAAGTCCTAGTACCTTGTGGGGAAGGAGGTTTTCATATCGTCCCAAGAATTAATAGTACATCCACCCAGACCCATGAACCATCTTAAAGCTGCTCCTTTCAGAGTAGAAGGGAATAGTTTTAGCTTTTGGGGCTTAGTGGTGTAGTCATACCCTCTGCAGAGGACATCAAATTCGAACAGGAAGGCATCAGTATCCTCTGTGATCATCCCATGAAAAGTTGGGATGCTCTACAAAGGAATAGCCTTCATGGGGGAATTGGCCACTTGGTCGACTATGGGGTATTCCAATTTCGAGGTTTGACCTTGATGTGGTTGATTTTCCATTTGGTCAAATATGTGCCAAAAATCTTCAGGGATTTCAGAGGGTGTTTTTCGAGCAAGCAGAGGATTAACAACCCGAGATGGATTCGTAGCACTGCCTAGATTTGGGATCACAGGAGACCCTTCTTCAAATAGCTGAGGTCCTGCCTTACCAGTTCCACTGGTTTCTCCTTATCCTTCTCTTAAGTTACATGATTTTCCCTCTTGTAGAGGATCAGAGTGTAAGCTTACTGTAGCTTGAAGACTTTATTCAGATCCTCCTATTTGGATTTGAATCTTAGCGTGAGATACATATGGTGAGCCTACTTGTTACAGGGAATAGTGTCCACTTGGATGCTGCTATTCCCACTAAGACTGGTAGCTATCTTAGAAACAAACAAGTAAAGTCTACTTTCGTTTTCCTTTATGAAAATAGATAGGAGGGGAACAAAGGAGACCAACCTCATTCTTGTGCTTGATTTCCTCTCCTTCCTGATAGAGCTTTGCCACTTCTTCTTCATCTACCCAGCTTCAAAGAGCACCTGTGGAATCACAGCAACATAATACTATCGAAGAACAAAGATCTATATTCATAAATAACACAGGACCAGATGTGTGTTAACCATACAAATGCATATATAAGTAAACATACAAGAATATGGAGGAAAACTTGATAGCTTTATTAAGATGAAAAGTAGCAAGAGGATTACAACCATATGTTCTGACCCATCATCATCCTCCAGCTAGAAAGCCCTTCTTCACCTCAAGTAAAGCTTAGATCACCCAACACTATGAATATACACCAAAAAACCAACAACACTTCTCTACAAGATACAAGATTCCAGCCTCTGGATCTTTGGGATGAGGGATCCATATATAAATGATTGTAGGGAGGTGAGTAATCTTTTGGGGTCTTGATTTGTGTCCTCTCTCTGATAGGTCTTGCTTCCACTTGGAGAATGGTGATCTCTTACTCATCCCTGGTCGAAAACAGAGAGGCAAGTGTCAGAGGGGAAGCTTCTGGAAGATTACATGATCTTCCACCTCGCATTTTGTCCCTGCCATTTGTCCATTCCCGACCATCGCACCCTATAGAGGAGCAATTCAGTATGCATCGCACCTTGTACACTAGGAAGGTGATATGCATTGTACCCTCTGCACTGGGCTTTCAGTATGGTCCAGTTTTGACTATTTATGAGTAATTTTCAGTGGAGAACTTCTAGGAGATGATGTAATCAGCTGACCTTGTTCCTTTAGGCAGTGAAGCAACACTTTTAGGGACTTAGGAGCCCTTAGTTTATGGACATTTATGATTGGGG
>APFE031508996.1:0-16494 GCA_000404065.3 Pinus taeda | reverse complement strand
CTGAGCTTTCAGTATGGTCCAGTTTTGACCATTTATGAGCAGTTTTCAGTGGAGAACTTTTGGGAGATGATGTAATCAGCTGACCTTGTTCCTTTAGGCAGTGAAGCAACACTTTTAGGGACTTAGGAGCCCTTAGTTTATGGACATTTATGATTGGGGTTGAAGTGCCCAAAAATGTCTATAACACTCTAGCCCAGCCAAGCGTCACAATAATAAAAACTAACAAACATCCTATATCATATCTTACTAAATATATTAGATCCCCATTAACTATAGAAGATGCCCTCGATTTCAAAGATCAAACAGAGGGTGATGTTATTAACAACTTTATTAACCAAGCTGAATCCAAATCCCACGTACAATGTCACATGATAGAGGCAGCATTTGATAATGAATTAGAAGAAGATCCTCTCAAAGACACTCATGATCAGACAATACCTACTACCTCTGTTTCAAATAGCAAAACTGTGGAGATTGAGCCAAGAAAAACTTTAAACATCAATGGTAACCTGACTCCTAAACAAGAAGAGATTCTAGTCCAACTATTGAAAAAATACAAGGAAGCATTTGCATGGGATTATCTGGATATGAAGGGAATCGATCCCCAGTTATGTATGCACCACATTTATATAGAAAAGGATACAAGAACTATTCGCTAACCCCAAAGAAGACTTAACCCTCATCTAAAAGTCATTGTGAAAGATGAACTATAAAAACTTTTAGATGTAAACTTTATTTATTCTATCTCCGATAGCAAATGGGTCTCTCCACTTGTGGTGGTGCCAAAAAAGAATGGAAAGTGGAGGATTGTAGATTATAGAGAATTAAATAAAGCAACCCAAAAAGAACACTTTCCCCTTCCGTTCATTGACCAGGTATTAGATACATTAGTAGGAAAGAAATTCTTTTCTTTCTTAGATGGCTTCAGTGGGTATAATCAGATTCAGATTGCTCCTGAAGATCAAGACAAAACTACTTTTACCTATTTTTGGGGAACATTTTCCTATAAAGTTTTACCCTTTGGCCTATGCAATGCCCCTACCACATTTCAAAGAGCTATCCTCAGCACCTTTTCAGATTTAATAAATGAAGGGCTCGAAGTATACATGGATGATTTCACACCATGCGAAGATGATTTCGACCCAGGACTATATACATTGGAAAAGGCACTACAACGATGTATCGCTACCAGGCTCTGCCTGAGCCATGAGAAATGCTATATGATGATGACTGAAGGACTCATCCTAGGTCATTATCTCTGGCAACTGGAATACAGGTAGATCTGGCCAAAATTCAAATAATTTTGTTAATACCTACTCCTATTACAAAAATAGAGGTACGCAGTTTTCTTGGATTTTCTAGTTATTATAGGAGATTTATAGAACATTTTTCTCACATTTCTGCACCTCTATATGCACTAATAGGGAATGTTGACTTTGTTTGGACAGATAAATGTGACCGTGATTTTGAGGATCTGAAAAAGCTTGTGTCAACAACACCAATACTTAGAGGTACAAATTGTGACTTGCCATTTCAAATTTCATCAGATGCTTCAGACACAACTATTGGAGCAGTCCTTGGGCAGGAAGAAGGCTAGAAACCATATGCAATCTATTATATTAGCAAGAATTTTTCTCCTGCTAAGTTAAACTATACGGTTACTGAAAAAGAATTTTTAGCTGTAATACATGCTGTAAATAAATTTAGGCATTACATCGTTGGATATCATGTTGTTTTATATACAGATCACTCGGCCATAAAATATTTAGCAAATAAACCAATTACAAATGGTCGAGTAACAAGATGGTTGATTTTATTGTAGGAATTCGACATCACAATAAAAGACTGACTTGGAAAGGAAAATCTTGTAGCTGACTTTCTCTCATGAATGCCAAAACCAGTGGATGCAGCAGTAGTCGAAGATCAATTTCTAGATGAACATTTGTTCACAGCTACTGTCAAAACACCCTGGTATGCTAATGTTGCAAATTATTTAGCAGTAGGAAAATTACCAAAACATCTGACTCCCAATGAACGAAAGCATATTGTCTAGCATAGTATCTGATTTTCTTGGATTGGGGGCTACCTATTTCATACAGGAGAAGATATGCACATTAGAAGATGCGTCCATGAAAATGAAATTTTTGAAATTTTGAAACCCTGTCACGACGGAGCGTGTGGCGGACATTTCACAGATTGAAGAATTGGTCACAAAGTTCTGCAAACAGGGTATTACTGGCCCACAATATTCAAAGATGCAAAGAAATTTGTTCAAGCCTCTAACAATTGCCAAAGAGCAGGACACCTTGGACAGTCTGACAAAATGCCTCTGAACCCATAGTTAGTCATTGAACCATTTGAGTGTTGGGTGCTCGATTTTTTTGGTCCGATCAATCCATCATCGAACCAGAAAACATATATTTTGGTAGCAACAGAATATGTCATCAAATGGGTTGAAGCAGAGGCATTACCAAGAGCTATAGAGGATTTCGTCATTCAGTACCTGTTCCACATATTTGTTCGATATGGCCTCCCAAGAGACATAATCACAGATGGAGGACCATAGTTTGTTGGTAATAAAATTGCTGCAACACTAAAAAACTATCACGTTTAGCATAAAATTACCTCTCCATACCACCCACAGGCAAATGGCCAAGTAGAAAGCATGAATAAAGTAATAGAAGCAAGACTGACAAAAACCATTGCAACACACAGACAAGATTGGGCTACAAGATTGTTGGAAGCCTTGTGGGCATACAGAACAACATGGAGAAGCACTACTAGTTATTCACCATATCAGCTAGTATTTGGAAAGGAACCCATATTTCCAATAGAATTCGAAATACAGACGTTGAGAACAACACAAGAAGTTGGTCTAGATTTAAACGAGGCCCAAATTAATAGACTACAACAGATTAACGAGCTAGATGAAATCAGGCTCTCTTCTCTTCAACATACCACATTGATCCAACAACATAGAGCCAAAGGGCATGACGCTCGCATCAAAAAGGAAGTCTTCTACGAAGGAGATTAGGCACTCCTATATGATTCCAAGTTTCAATATTTTCCGAGGAAACTCCAGACTCGTTGGCTGGGACCATATGAAATCCAGAAGGTACATGATAATGGCACCATTAATTTAACCACCTTTGATGGATCTAGACATACCTTTAAGGCTAATGGCCACTGAGTTCAATTTTATCGCAAACCACTTACTCGAGAATCCTTCTACTAGCAACTCCATGAAGACTCCGACATGCAGATTTTGGTTGAGGAAGAGAACTCTTCCTCACCTTTAGTTCATTAAGTGATTTGATTGCTTTTAAATTTTGTACATAATTATTTTGTTTGTGTAAATTGATTTCTATATAGATTTCTGCATTTCTACGACTTTTGCATCTTGCTATTCCTTTCGGATGGAATAACATTTTCACCATTCTACTGTTCCTTTTCGAAGGAACAACACTTCTGCATTTTACTGTTCCTTTTCGAAGGAACAACAATTCCACCATTTTGTTGTTCCTTTTCTAAGGAACAACACTTTTACATTTTGTTGTTTCTTTCGGAAGGAACATCATTTCCACCATTTGCTGTTCCTTTCCGAAGGAACAACATTTTTGCATTTTGTTGTTCCCTTCTAAAGGAACAACATTTCCACCATTTTGTTGTTCCTTTCCGAAGGAATAGCACTTTCATGTTTGCTTTTCCTTTCTGAAGGAACAACACTTTCATGTTTTGTTGTTCCTTTTCGAAGGAGCAACATTTCTACATTTTTGCTATTCCTTTCCAAAGGAACAACACTTCCACCTCTCTGTTGTTCCTTTCCGAAGGAACAACACTTTTATGGTTTTCTATTCCTTTCCAAAGGAACAACACTTCTGCATTTTTTCTATTCCTTTCCAAAGGAATAACATTTTTGTTTTTTGTTGTTCCTTTTTGAAGGAACAACGCTTTCGTTTTCTATCGTTCCTTTCCGAAGGAATAGCGCTTTCATTTTTCTGCTATTCCTTTCCAAAGGAACAACAATTTCATTTTCTGTTGTTCCTTTCTGAAGGAGCAACACTTTTATTTTTCTATTATTCCCTTCGAAGAAATAGAATTTTCGCATTTTTTGTTTGCGCTTGTTTTCTTTTTAAGAGACATCTACTATTCCTCTCAATGAACAACAATTTCAAGCATGTTTTTCTTTTGCTTGCAGTTTTTTGTACAGTAGATATTCTATCTGGAGAAAAACATTTTTAGAGTGCATTTTCTTCTTTGTGTGTCTTACTATTTACACCACTTTTGTGATTCATGGTCATTTAAAGCACAATTACACATTTATGCAACAAATACAAAAACTAGAGGATACTAAAATTAGTAAATTACATTAAAATCGCTATCTTTAGAAGAAATTTCTTTTAATTGATGAGAGAAAAGAGGAAAGACACAACTATTGATCACCTTGTTGTCATTATTTTACTAACACCAACATGATTGATTATTTTTATCATGATGGTTCTTCCTAAATCCCCATAATTCTCTTTGATCATTATTATTGAATAAGAATAAGGGAATATTTTTATCTATTGAGATGTTAAGACTTCTTCCACCATCCCTACTCTTAAGGAGTGTTGAACCACCCTGTATATATAAATAGGAAAAGTTCTATATAAAAGAAAAGGAAGAAAAAGAAAAGTGTTTATATGATTGCTAACATGATTTGTCAGGTGAAGGATAAGGGGTCTCATCAAGATCCAACCTACCATGATCATAAGGAAGAAAGTGAAGTGGCATTCCCACTATGGCCACCACACCAGGGATATGATGCAAGAGGCACATCAGAAAAATAAAAAGTCCTTGGAACAGGAGCTATCATCACAAGCCGACCTGCCCACCTTTCACTCCTTCCTAGTGAATGGCATTGTGATTCATCTGGTTACCAAGCCAGCATAATGGCCTCCATTCTGACATTGCACAACACTTTCCTTGGCATACACAAAGGATTATGGTTCCAAGGGTGAAATAAACAACTCTGTCAAGGTTATGGACAACTGTGGGCAATAGAGCTCTATTGATGGTATTGAAGTCATAATTCTTATACATCAATAGCAATTATAAAACACTTCTTCGTATATCTTTATAATTGGTTAAAATGAGATTATGTATATAACCCTTTCGAACCTTTGATACATGAAAATTAATTACAAATCAATTATGACAGCAAATGTCGATAATGACCGTTAGGACCTTTTATGCACGTCAGTTGTCCTATCCTCCAATTCTCGCATCATATCATGGCATTTCATTATTTATTAAGTGATTCTATTATATGCCTCGATTTCGGCAATCCGCTCGTCATTATAAAAATGGCATTTCTGTATACATTGTTCCTTTATGAGTTTGTACTATGGCAGTTTAGCACGCTGCTCCTTCATTTGATAGTTGAGGATAGCCTATCATATTGTAGGGGGTGCAAGTGACCCCCATAATTCACTGACATATGCATCAGCTCATCATTCGAAAGAATTACTGACTTAGGAATAGCAATGTTTAATGGTATTTTGTTTCCCAATATGCATGGCTTGTTGTTCCAAAGTTATTTCCATGTTTTTCTCTGCAAAAATTAGCAGTAAGTTTGAAATTTGAACAACTTGTTGTTCTGTCATCATCTCTGTGTTTGCTAACAATGAGCTAAAAATTTGAACAACTTGCTATTCCATTGACGTCTCTGTGTTTTTTTACAGTGTGTTAAGCATGGGAGGAAGATCAATTTGCAATGATCCACAGGTGTTGATGGTCTTCGATGCTACGCAAGAGATCCTAGTGAGGGCAGGATGGATAGTTTATCTTAACCGTCTACAACAATCCAACGAGATGGTGACAATTGAGTTTGTACATAACTTGCAAGAACCTCATTAAATGGTGAGAGGGAGACAGATAGCAGTCACTAACGATATAATTGCTGAAGTTTCAGGACAGCTAGCCCTTGGACCTGTGTGGACTCTGAAAAAGGTGAGACTGCGAGACGCCATAAAAATCTTCTAGGATGAAGGACAGAACCTAACTATAAAAGGGAGGGGAGTTTTACTGGCAACCTTGAGAGAGCCATGGGCAGAATTGGTGAGAATTATCCAGAGCTAATTCACTTGTGATGGCAGGAAAGACGTGTTAAGACCACGCCATCTTAAACTTTTAGCTTTGTTAAAGAAAAAATGCGCTGTGAATTTGCGTGTGTTTTTAAATTCTTTATTACGCAATGTTGTCCGAAGTATGAAGAAATCTCGCCATCTAGAGTCAGTAGTAAGCCACCATGGGTATATACGACTGATAGTCAGCCACAATCTTGCCCAACAATAGAGCAGTTGGGAAGAATTGATTTTCACAATAGATAGGGGACTAGCTTTGCTAGCCCCAAAACAAAAACATGTTGCCTATACATCGAGCAGACCACTAAAACGAAGGAAATCTATTAGACTGGCAAGGATCAAGTGAATGCTGAGAAATCACCAGGAAAATAGTAGTCAGCCTATGGAGATACACGATTCAGGAGATGAAGAACCCCCACAGTTGGAAGGTGGGGAGAATGAAAAAGAATTGGAGGAAAATGATGAAGGAGAGCTGGAGGAAAAGACTGAGCAATCCAGTCAGGAGGAAGAGGAAGCAGAGCAATGCAGTAGAAGTCCACTACAAAACCCGCTACAAGAAAATGAGTTGGCCCAGATTCTAGCCAATATGGGTGAATATGTCCAAGCTCATAGCCCACTTAACCCCCACACTGAAGAAGGACCGCAGGAGCACTTTGTTCATGACAAAAGTGCACCCGAGGAACTGTGTGATGAGGAAGAAGGACTGCAGGATCTCTGTCCATGATAAAAGTGCATCCGAACAACTATGTGATGAAGACAAAGGAGAAGAGGATCACTCTGCTCATGATGAGAGTGTATCTGGGAAGAATCGTGACAAGAATGAAGAAGAGGAACAATCCGTTCCTAGTCAAAATACACCAGAATAATTTCACGATGAATAGGAGGTAGAGGAAGAAGCTGCTTAGGAAATAGCAGATCAAGCTAGGGTTTCTACCCCTGAACAATCGAATTAGCATAACACTGAAGAATCACCCTGAGAAGAAAATAAGGAAATTGGCCAAGACGAAGGCACAACACTTAAAATATAAATCCCAAGCCCTAGTAAACAGATGACTCTCCCTTCCAAGAAAACAAAGGAAATTAAAAGATTGTGAAAGGAATAGTAGAGACTGCTTAACATGATTAAGAAACTTCGACAACAGATAAGGGTTTTGAAAATGGGGAAGAATTCAAAAGGAACCTTTGGGGTAAAAACATGTAACCACTCAGACAAAACCCCTTAAGAAAAAGATCAAAAGGACTCAAGTCCAACCTGCCATTCAAAACCGAAAGGAACAACATCTAGCTATTTTCCATGTTGAAGTACAAAAAGAGAATGTATCGACCCGTGACAAGGAAATTCAAATAGAGGCACCATCCTCTAAGGATACTCGGACCATAAAGATGAGATGATGTGATAAGATGATCCAAGTAGATCTCCCACCTACAACTATTATGTTGGATAATGACCCGAGGACAATAACTCTACGAAAGGATTTGGTACAAGCCCAACAAACAATAGAGAAACTTACAGAGCAGACTGTCCCTCAAGGAAAATATGAGAAATTGCAATAGCAGCTGAGGAACGTTAACATATCTGAAAGCCAAGCCTTTGAAGGATGGTGAAAGGCAGAAGACAAAGTAAAAAAGGTAACCGTAGACTAGACATAGTCATCAAATAAATGAATATCTTATGTTCTCTATATAATGACATTCTAGCATGTAGGGCACCTGCTAGGAACTATGCTTTGTTTTTAGTGGAAAGATATTTGCAATTGCAAATTAAAGCTATCAAAGTAGGAGTACCTATAGAGATAATAACCATTGATGACTTCATAAACTATTGTAAGAATTACGGGGAGAAAGTTCAACGACTATTATGTGAATTCTATTTGCACAATCTTGTATTAGATGGAGAAACAGATAAGAGCCCTAGCCCTTTCTTGGGTGATGTCCAACTGAAGGCATTCATTTATTTTGGTGTTAATCAAATAAAGTGGCTTAAAGCCTACAATGTCTTTCAAAGATAGGAGAATGGATTAGATTTATGGGTGAGAGGCGAACCTAGAGACCCACAACAATTATGTAATAAACATAGGAGCCTAGTGAGAACTCAGGTAGTGATCAAAGCATTGGGACCTATTCATACAACAGTCATCCGGCAAGGGATAGAATACTTCTTTACCATAAAATACCTCGCCATAGCAGTAGCCAAATTTCGATACTAGAATTCTAATCTGAACATCTAAAATCGAGAACCATTCAATTATGAGAACTTTAAGCTAGCTGCTGACCACTTGGGTATCTACGGTGACCTCATTTTGAGAGAAGGCCTATCCTGGTTAGGCTGTAGGTTCAGAAATCCATTTATTTGGCACCTTGCACTAGGATATCAAGCCTTATATGAAATGCCTGAAGGTTAGACAAGACATTTTTTTGAATTCCTAACTAGCCATCATGGTTGTAGACCACCTCATGAGATCCCTTCTCCAACCTATTCCCTAACTGCCTTGCATGTCAATTACAATGTTTTCATGAGGGCATGAAAAAGGGTAAGCAGGGGGGTGTGTTGAGCACTAGAGAAGGTATGTAATTACCACTTATTTTGTCATATTTTCCTTAAATTCATAACTTCCTTGCATTATGAAATGAGCTTCCGCTGAAAGATTATGATAAAGTTTAGAAGATTTGTGTGCAACGTAAAATGATTAATAATTACCCTTTCCTTATACAGAAAAAGAAGAAAATAGAAGATCATCATTCCAAAGGAAAAGACAAGACGAAATTAACTGTTGTCCCTTTGACAGGGAACCACATCCAAACAAGGCAATCCAGATTGGAGCATATAAGCCAGGAAAAGGAAGAGGAGATACCAAATCGGCGCAAGAGAACAAGAAGATAACTGAGAGCTAACAATATGGTGAATCCCTCAATATCCTTTGATCATGAGGGATCACTACCTTAACAATTATCTGTATCATTGATATCTCTACTCGACTGCTATAAGAAGGGACAACATTGCTAACCCAATGGATGGACTATTTTTGTTTTTATAAAATTCACTATTGTAACTGAAACTTTGATCATCGACTCTCTTTAAAAGAACGATTGTTGTAACTCTATTTTGATTCTTAATATATAAAATTTGGTTGTTGTTCCGTCTTTGATTCTAGATTAATCTTAAGTAGTGCATCCCTGGAGGCTAAGGGCCCGACCCTGGTAGATCACTTGCTCCTGTACCATTATTTTCTGATTCTCAGTCTATGTGGTTTGATCTCTCTTATTCGCTTTGTTTAGTAATTTGTTGTTCTTTATTATTTCATGTATTAGCTCTAGTATATATCCTTCCTATTTGAATAGTAATGTTATTCTCTGCAATAGGAATGTTATGCTATTCATTCTAGACTTATATCGCATTGCCATTCCTTTAACGAACTGATATTATCATATAACATTGTTTTTCCTTCCAGATTGCCATTACTATTTGTTTACAGAGTAACAGTGATGTGTATTTATAAATCAATATTATTGTCTATTTATCTACGGTTTACTTCCAAATGTGATTGCTATTCATTTGGGATTGTTGTTCCACCATGATTACAATTGTTGTTTCTTCATAACCTTGATTAATAACTGTTGTAACAAAACTTAGATTACTGTTTCTTTCAATATAGAAGTGTTGTGTGTAATATTCGATTTGGTTTGTTGTGTATTTATATTCGATTCAGGTTGTTGTTCAATATTTCAATACTTCACTTTAGTTTGATGTTCCATTTCCATTTACTATTTAAATCATTTTTGAGAAAAAGATTGTTTCTTAATTCCTGTAGATTACACTTATTGCCTCATTCATTTCTGTAGATTAAAGATTTGCTGCTCAATCTTGTTAAATAGATTAGTTGTTGTTCCCTTTTCTGTTATTTGAATTATCATTGCATTGGTGTGAACATAACGATCTAAAACTGTAGTGAACATTGACTATTGTGTCCAGTTCCCAAGTTGATGATATTTTCTTTGATTTCTTTTCAATTACATCATTTTACAAAGGGAAGAGTTATTATTACTGAACCCTTGATTGATGAAGTACTATAGTTTCTTCACCGAATGATTTAGTTACAAGCATTTCTAGTTCTTTCCATTACATTTAGAAGTTTGTTTTCAGCATTTAGTTACTTTTGCAGAAGCACTATACTACTAGCATTATTGTGACAAATGATCGCCTCAAACTGAGTACACTCTTTGAGATAACAAATAGTACCTAGATTGATAATTAATGTAGGGTAAATAGAGGTGAAAAAGACCCTTTTTACTACTCGAAAACTTGGAAAAATAATGATCACATAAGGATGTCTAGCATCATAAAGGGCTCACACATCTAGAATAAGGCCTGGGAGAATAGAGGCTTAGTACAAAAAAATAGCTTATGGGAAATTAGAGAGGGAGATCTTGCTTTATTTTGGGAGGATAAATGGCAACAAGAACCTACATTGTTAAGAGAGGACATTCTGGACCTCAAGAAAGAGATAGATAGAAAAGGATTATTTAAGGTAAAAGATTTTTGGTATCAAACGAATAGTGAAGGAAAATGGAGAACCTAGAAAAATATTGATTACAAGGATGACAGCTACTTGAAAGCAAAAGCAGAAGCACTTCTGAAAATGTTGGAACAAAGGAATATTTTAGTTACAGAGGGGCATGACCAACTTAGATGGGGCAACAACAATGAAGGTACCTTCAATCTTAAGGAGGCAAAACGTATACTCCTTGAGCTGGACTCCAATGTACCAGGTAGGGTTTGGCAGAACCTATGGAGGCATCAAGGATGGATGATGATCAAACTCTTCATGTGGCTGGTACATCATAAGAAAATTCTAACTTGGGATAACATTCAGAAGAGGGGTGTTCTGGGTCCTTCCAGATGTCAGCTTTGTGAAGCCCAAGAGGAAACGATGGAGCACCTTCTCAATAATTACATTTTCACCTCTAGGTTGTGAGATACTTTTGCCACTATTTTCCAATAGACAAACATGGACAAAGGAAGCATTATCAATACCCTAAACAACTGGAGACGAAACTTCTCTAATTATGAATTTCTTGGCTCAGCTTGGGATTTAACACCAAGCTTCATAATATGGAATGTCTGGAAAGAAAGGAACAACAAAATCTTCAAAAATGAAAAGAGTTCCTCCCAATGCCTTTCTGAGCAGATCTTAAGACAACTTAAGGAGACGATAGGTACTATAGTGCGAACTTCCCCTCATAATCCACCTTTAGAAGTTGAAATGCAGATACTTCTTTAGTTGGGTATGCAGGGGCTTATACCATAGGGCTTGCATAGGAAGGTCATGAAAATGGATACTAAGCAGGATTATTGGCATCCTCCCCCTCAGGGTTTTTTGAAATATGACATTGATGGAGCTTCAAGAGGAAACCCAGGTATTGTTGGCTT
The DNA here is from genome assembly GCA_000404065.3 of Pinus taeda. Taxonomy (NCBI): domain Eukaryota; kingdom Viridiplantae; phylum Streptophyta; class Pinopsida; order Pinales; family Pinaceae; genus Pinus; species Pinus taeda. The sequence continues at coordinate 4,938 of APFE031508996.1, read as the reverse complement.
TGCAGGGGTGTTAATGGATGAAAATGATGATATCCTTTTCATCTTCCATTGCCATTTTGGAAGAGCCACTAACAATATGGTGGAATTAATGGCTCTTGAGCAATGCTTAGATTTCCTGAAGAAGGATAATCTCCAAAATGTAATTGTCGAAGCTAATTCTGAGTTAATAATTAACTTTGTCAAAAGAATCAGTTTTGGCACAGAACTGAAAAAAGTCTGAAAACACTGGAGGCTGCTCTAGGTCTTTCAAAGGATTCAACTTCACCTCCTGTGCTTACGTACAATGAGTTTTAACCATGTGTGAAGGATGACAAATAAATTGGTAGATATTCTGGCCAATCAAGGGGTGCTTTGTACCGAAAGCACGGTCGCGCTAAGTTGGCAAGAGTTGCCTCAGAATAGATTAAAGGCACATTGTCACGACTAAGCGGATGAGGACAGGATGGTGTTTTAAATAGAGCCACATAGGCGGGATCTAGTTGATTTGGATTCATTATGAAGTGTTTTTCCAGAAGTGAGGTCATTTTTGGAATGCAGGCCACTGTCAGCCTCCTTAACGCTGGTAAATATAAGCATAGAAGTTTCAAATGGAAGTTGCTTGGCAAACACTATTTCTTGGATGAACCGCTAGATGGATGGATCTTCATCCGACATTGGTTCATGTGCCAGCGGAGATGGGATGGGGTGAGTGGCCAGAGTCTTGGCTTTCTCGGTAGCCTTAAACCCTCGTCTTTCTTTCTATGGATGCAATACCATTATCGAGGTGGTTTATGGTTTATCGCGGGCCCTCTAAGTTGGAAGCAGTTTTTCGGAGTTGGGAGCAATTCCACTCACCAAGCAACACGTGGCCTAGGGAGGGGAAAGAATACCATCGTCATCGTATGCTAATTCTCGATGATGTTGGCTTGTGCAATATGATCCTCAGCCGTCGGATTAAGAAAGATGGATCTACAGTCAGGAATAAGCATGTATGTTGGTGGGTCCAGGTTTATTGTGTGGTTAATAACCATGCTTCCACGTATTGTGATATCATCCTCCACCATTGGATCTGGCGAGGAGAATCGACAGTTAAGAATAAGTATGCAGGTCCAGGTGAGTAATATCTTCCATGCTTGTTTCGTATCATGGTGGGAATCGATGTATTTCGAGCGATATACATGCTCAAGGGTTATCCCCCCGTTCAGACTCGAAATCATTTTTGATTGGTCCCTATTTCCTCATCGGGTCCGATTCTCATTTTAAAGTCACTGCTTGTTTCCAGCCTGATTTGAGCCTCATCCATCAGATCTTTGAGGGGATATCAAACGGTCTCAACTTTGTCTATTTTTCGAGGGTTTTTTAGTTTTGTTTGTGGGACCTTGGCTCGATGTTTTAGCCTTCGCTTGGTGCCCTTGGTTTTAAGAGGCTAGTTTTTTTCTAGCACACAGTTCCTTGAGGACTGTTGTATTTTATGTAATTTGTTCTCAGATTTAATGAAATAGAAGGTATGACTCTTGTTTTAGTAAAAAAAATATAATATAGACTGGTGTAGAGATGGTTGTATTATCGGAACAATCTCAGTTAGTAGAGATTCCAACACTTAAAGGGGAAACAAATATTTTGAATGTCAAAGTTGTCTAGCCAAAAATTGGGGACAACCAATAGTTTTTGGGATCTCGAACTTCTTACTTGGCTATTAACTTGGGGAAGGTGTCTAATATGGAAGTTATCAATATTCATCGACAGACAGGTAAAATTGTGGCATGTAGATTGTTGGATGCAAATGCAGAAAATAGAGAAATGTAGGCTATTTTTTAGAAGGTTTCTGATTAACTACATGTGGCATGAATGGCCTTGAAGCCAAAAATAAATCGGATAAAATAATAATAAGAAATAATAATGTGACATTGCAAACAGTCTAGAGAAATTGGGCCCATTAAGATGTTGCTCGAAGAAAAGGAAAAGGAGATCAAATCTTTACGATCTATTCTAAAAATACTTAATCATGACCCTCATGTTTTAATTCAGGCATTTGAAAGAAAGTAAGATGTTGAAACCCATCTCCAAGATATGGAAATAGCCTTGTAGCTCAAGGAGGAGGACTGCTAAGAGACCCTTAAACAAATGGAGCTACTAAGAACGAAATCTCGGGAAAAAGAGGGACATCACCTCAAGTTGTTGATGAAATATAAAGCTACGGTGGATCAGGCCCTTAACTCTGCTAAAACATCTGAAATCAAGGAGTCCCAACTACTACAAATTAAATTAACTCATTTGAAACAAGAGCTAAAAGTAGCCCAATTCAAAAAGGAAAAAGGTCAAGTATAAAGTAGAAAATGTGGTAAATCGCAAAAATGAAGAAATTGAAGAAATTCAAATTGTACTAAAGGAATCACATGATGAGATTAAGACCCTATGGGAAGTGATTAAACTTGATGACTCAAGTAAACAGGTGTTAATTAAGGAAAAACGAGAAATATGGAGGGAAATGAGAGAAAAAAAAAAAATCTATAGTTTGAGCCTACGTTGAGATCCTTTCATACTATGAAAAGGGTATTATTAAAAGTGCAAACTTGGAAGAAAAAAATATTGGCTCAACTCTTGATGAAAAATTGAAAGATGTTGATTCAATCATTGATCTTATCAATACTTTAAAGGATAATCCCTTGAAAGAGCTAGATTTTCCTTCCAAAGATCAATGTATTTACTCTCTCTATATATTAAGAGAAAGGTTTGTTGTGATGAAAGTGATGCAGGAGGAGTTCAACAATGCCACTATGGAGATAAATGCCTTTAGAGAAAATTGGAATTACATTGGTAGGTTTGGTGTGCCCTCGTTTTGGGGGAAAGCTAATTAGGTGATATCTCAGGAATAATTCTATAATAAACTACAAAATATAGAACAATATTTTGGTTGCTTGACTATACATGGTGAAGAGGAGATTTTAGTAACTACAGTCATAAACAACCTTCCAAGAGACTTTTCCATCTTGGCCAGAATTAACAAAACTATAAAAATCCTTCCTAAAGCTCGATGTCAAATTAGATCATGATTGGTACGTATAAAAATGTTCCGTGGTTGCCAGCAGTAGAATGGGATAAAATGGTTAAGTTAAGGAACCACTTGAAATGAAGTCTCATTATTGAACAGGTCTCCTTAACATATCAAGTTGTTCAACCAATGTAATCTATAATGGAGTAGCCAAAAGATTGGAGTTAAATTATTTTAGTTACAACTCAGGCACTAGTAGCAAAGATGTGTGAGGCCTGTGCTTTCTCCTCTATAGGCACTCTGAAGAAAGTCAAGACACCAAGTCTGTGAAGGTGACATGACACGTGGCATTTTATTTTAAGAGTTATTCTATTTTAAATTTGAATTTGCTACATTTTAGATAGTTATTTAACCAGTTATATTTTAAACTATGTATTTAAGGCCTTATTTCCTGTACAAGGGAGGTGATTGATAGAAGTGATATTTTTTGGTTCTATGAAATTTCTTGAACATGTTACACAATCTGTTATTACATTTATGAAATATTTCCTTGCTATTTTATATGCATTTTGTTGTGTTCGAATTTCCTGTACAAGGGAGGTGATTGATAGAAGTGATATTTTTTGGTTCTATGAAATTTCTTGAACATGTTACACAATCTGTTATTACATTTATGAAATATTTCCTTGCTATTTTATATGCATTTTGTTGTGTTCGATTAAATGTAAGTAACAATCACAAAAATCTAAATCTAAGGCTTGTTCTTGTTGAGAGATTTATTTCATTTAGTTGTTTGTGTTCAGATATTATACTATCAATGTGAATGATTAAATGAGTAACATTTGATTGTCATTCATTTTAGTAGATTGTCCCTTGAATTATGACAATTATTTTTATACCTTTATAATTGTTACAGTGTTACTTCTTGTGTTTTGTCTATATATCATTGGTTTTCATTTCAAAGTATGTAAATTTCCGTTTCATCTCTGCAAGTTATGTTTTCAATATTTATTATTGAACATGGTTGTCTCTAGATAGTTGGGATAGAAATTTGGAGGACATATGTACATGTTGCAATGATCTCTTATCATGTTTGCATGATCTTGCACCTCATGCCTTTGATGTTTGTTCCCTTTTTCAATTTTTTCTTTAACTTGTTATAATCCCATTTTGAAGTTTATTTATTAGGTTTGATATTTTTCATTTGGGTTAAATCTTTTAGGAAGTGTTATTATTAGAATTGTATCTTATGTTAATACCATAAAATCACTACAGTGAAGAAATTATCAACCACTAACCTTATTATCTTTGCCTATTGAAAATTATATAACTATTATCAAGGTTACCCCCTATGGTGCACTCGAGGTCATCCTATAGCACCTAGAGTAGGAGGACTTCTCAGTGCTCAGTGAATGATTATTCAAGTTGTTCATATGTGGGGATGATTTATAGGTTTAAGAACCAAAAAATATACTGGATACTCACAGGAACCCAAAAAGACGATAATATCATGCAGGTTTCCTTATAGCTTTACCATGGATCTATCAGCTAACTCCAACATGGTTGAGGTTGGTTTTAATATGGTTATTCTAAGGAGAGAACATGTTTAAAGTGTTATGATATTTATATCAGCTCCTAATTCCACTAAAACAATTGAAAATATAAGTCCCTGAATCTGAATGGTGACCACGGGGTTTCTATGATCATCATATTTGATGGGTATCTTCTTTCATAAAATAAGATCAGAAAGTTTCCCAAGAACATGGGCTATAGGGGGGTCTTTGTAGGTTTTACCCATATACATAAATTACCCACATACGAATTCTAAAAATAAAAAATAAACAATGGCGAGAGGATAAAACATAAAACATATATACACATAGATTTTCCCCAGGATCATAAAACCAAGACTCCCAGATTGATTTTTCATTATGTTGCTTTCAATGTTACAATACATATATATATAT
>APFE031508992.1:0-11288 GCA_000404065.3 Pinus taeda | reverse complement strand
TCCATATCATCATTCATGAATTGAGTGCCTACCTCGATCAATTTAGCAAGCAAGAGGGCGATTTGGTCGATTTGGAGTAGTTCTGTAGAAGACAGCTTGAGTGGTCGCGCCCCTGCTCTGAGTGGTCGCGCCCCGCCTGAGTGGTCGCGGCCTTTAGAAAAATGCACTGTAGAGGGATCGCTGAGTGGTCGTGCCCCACCCAACTAGTCGCGCACTGAGCCTGAGTGGTCGCGCCCCTGAGAATGACTTCAACTTTCTGCAAATCGCCTCTTTTGACCTCTCACTCATTTTGCAAGCTCTCAAATGCATAATGAGGCTGTTTAGAGGGAAATTTACTCTTTATAGGCCCAATTTGAAAAAATTAACTTACCAAACCCACTTTCTAATGTTTTTGTTTTTACATTCACTTTTAACACTATTTTGAGTTCACTTTGTCCTGAATTTGATCTTTTGAGTGCTTTAACTCCGTTCTTTTTGCAGGTTGACCATCTGATGGACTCTGGCAAGGAGACCAGGGTTATTGCCGACATTTTGAAGAATTTTGAAAATTTTCCTTATTTTTTGCAAATTTCACATGACCTTGGGTTTAAAAATAGGGTTTTTAAATCCAAGGTATAAATGAGTTGTACCTGATGAAAAAATATGAATGGAACATATTAACATACCTCCTTCCGGCTTGCTGGGGACTATTAGACCTTTGACTCATGACCTTGCAGTGATTTTTGACCAAAACCCTAGACCTAAGACTTGGGATTTCAAGACAAAAATAAAACAAGTGTAACACAAGCTCATTTATATGATATGATCTGATCCAGCAAAGCCAAGAAGGGAACAAGGACCAGCTCCTCCATCAGTTTTATGGCATGCCTAACGGGATGCAAAATTGATACCGATGAGACACCTACCTATGCATAATGCAAAGAGCTTTTGATCACTGATGGAGGGCTCAAGACTGACACTAACAAGGTCTATCAAAAGCGCAGTGACCTATCCCTATTAAGGAAAATTTTAGGACCAAAGTGTTGGTACAAGGAAGGTCAAACTCGAGCTTGTTTTGAGGGCTAAATCCTAGTATGCTTGGAGGTGAGTTTTAGGTCTATTTTGAAGATCTCACATTGTCCTTTGTTGAGGAGTTTGAACCCTATGAGAGTTCTATAGGTTGAGTTCTATTGATAAGAAGGTCAAGTTCAAGGATCATTTGTTGAGGGAAGTTATGTTGCTAAGAATTTCATGTTTAGGAAGCCAAGTGCCTATGTGAAGGATAGAGGAACACTACTAGAAGGACATGTTTTCTTTGACTAATATTGAATCATGTACAAGTAGATTTGGCGTTAATAAATTAGGGAGTTGGTTCTTCCTTTGAGTTAGTGTTGATAAATTTGAATGTACCCTTTATATATATATTAACAAAAGCATTATGTAGTTTTCACATAAAAATATTTGTGTTATGTATATTTATGTGCTTTTATTTATACCTCTCGATGTATTTACAAGATTTTTAAGTTAAAAAATGTTAATATTGATTCTCACCCACCCATAGTATTGTTGAATATTCAAACAATTGGTATCAAAGAAAGTTGATTGAGAAAAAAATTGACAACTAGAAGGTATATCTCAGTAAGACTCATGGACAAGAAAGAAAAACACAATAAACATGGTCTGTTATTATTTGATGGAAAACATTATGCCTTTTGGAGCATAAGTTTGAGGTTGTTTTTACAAGAACAAGGAGTTGATGTTTGGTAAGCTGTTCTAAATGAATATAAGGTACCAACCTCTACTCCAATAGATCTGGTTGGAAGAAAAATATATGAATGTAATTCAAAGGATATGTATGTCATTATAGGAGGGTCAACTAGATCAAAATTTGTCAATGTTGTGAATTGTGAATCAACAACGGAAATTTGGGACAAGCTCAACAATGTGTGTGAAGGAGATGAAAAGGTCAAAGGGACCAAGCTTCAAACTTCTGTAGGATAGTTTGAACACCTAAAAATGAAGGAAGATAAAGAGATTTCATCTTACTTTATCTAAGTTGATGAGATTGTGAATACTCTTAGATGATTGGAAGAGAATATTGCATATACAATCATTATTCAAAATATACTAAGATCTCTCCTAATGATATTTTATTCTAAAATCTCATCTTTAGAAGAAAGGCAAAATCTAACTACATTGAGTATGGATGAGATACATGGAATTCTTACAGCATATGAAATAAGGAAAGAATAAGAAAATCCATCTAAAAGGGAAGTAGATTTTAATGTCTCCAAGAAGACAATGAAGTACACGAAAAAGTAAAATACAATCTCTAGTTGTAGTAATGTTTTAGACGATGAAGAAGAAGCCAACTTTGTGAGAAAGTTGAAAAGAGGACTTGGAAAATATAAAGGTAAGCTTCCTTTAAAGTGTTCTGAATGTGGTATAATTGGTCATTATTCTTCTAAATGTCCTTTTCCAAAGGGGCCGAATAGTGAATAAGAATAAATTTATAAGAAAGAGATGAAATATAAAAAAAGAAACAAAGGAAAGAACTATTGACAAATCTAGGGGGAAATAAGTGTAGGTGATTTCTCTTACTTTGATAACTACTTGTGATCTATTTTTACTTTACTTTATTAACTTCTTCTTTCCTTTATAATTATTAGTGTTCTCTATCATCAAACAACTATCAAATCATAAAGAATAATGAGACAATAAGACATAATATATAGGCGATCATTCAAGGAAAAAACCTCTCCAACGGAGAGGAAAAACCATCAAAATATTTCTCTACTTATAGAACTTCATTTGATGAATTCCAAGGCCTATGACCCTTGACCAAGACCAAGTCATCATTCCTTATTGATGAGCTTTCCTTACACAAATTCTAGCAACAAACTTCAACCTTCTAACAACTTCGACCCTAACAACAATTTTTGCAACTTTGACCTAACAACTTCAACAACTTCGACCTAATAGCTTCACAAATTTGACCTTGATGCAACTTCAGTAGCTTTGACCTAGTAGCTTCATAGCTTTGACCTTGCAACTTCACAACTTCGAGCTTGCAGCTTGACAGCTTCGACGTTGCAACTTCTCAGCTTTGATGCAACTTCAGAATTTCTTCTAGCCCAAAAACTATAGAAACCCTAACAAAAGAGAGAGAGAGAGAGAGAGAGAGGCCCAAAAAATTTGATATTTATCTTCTTATTCTTCTTTCTCACTTTCCAGCTTCTATCTTGAGGATATCAAACTTTCTTGAGTGAGTGAGCAAATGAGGTCAAATTCCTTCTTATTTATAGGCTTGGTTGTTATCTTGAGGCCAACTTGTCCCTTCATGTAGGCCAATTTGATATGTGTGCCATGAAGAGGTCTTGGAGGGTCTTTTGACTCTATTTTGACTCAATAATTGTTTCTTTACAATATGTAACATGTCCAAATGGGTCTTCAATACATAACAATGACTTAATTGACTTTATGACAAACCTAGAAGCACTCAATGCATGCTTGAACTAAAAATAGATTTTCCTTGAGCATGAAACCCATGCCTCAAGAACACAAATAATAATTTTTTTTTTCTCTTTTCATTAAACACATAAAATCATGGTTACATATGCCATTATGAAGATCGAACCTAGTTACATATTTCAACACTCCCTCTTAACCAAGGAGGCATTCATAATTCATACAAGGTACTTGGACATTGTTAATCTGAAGAATTATCATAAGAAGAGTCAGATTGGTAACCCATATATACAAGATCATATCATGCAACATTTTCACATATAAAAGCCTTGACTAACAACTCTATCTCTCCACAAGATCAAGGCACAATCTTGGCATGACCAATGATTTATAAACACCCTCCTCACTGTCTCTCTCAGAACATACACCACCCGTGTTCTCTCAGAGTATGTTCCACCAGGACTATTCTTATCTTGGATTCTCAGTCCTCAAATAATATTGGTCCTCTATGACTACTCTTATCTTGTATGCCCTACCACATCCTCAAAGAGTATCAGATGCCAGATGCTTACCCAATCCTCCATTCTATCTTCCCAAGTGAAGACAAGAATGATGTGTCTATATTTCCCTTTAAATTAGGGAGGATATGCCCATTCCATTGAAGAAATGTACCCATTCCTATAAAAGGAATGTATCCAAGCTCCCTCTTAATCAGGGACTTGACCAAGACCCCTCTTAACCAAGGAATTTCTTCAAACAACTCTTTAGGTGGAGATCATCCGATAACTAGTTGCTTGAAGAGCTCCTCCTTTCAATGTCATGAACTTATTTTTCTTTATTTAGGAGTCTTCATATTTTTGGGACTTATTCATAGGGCATTGACCATCCATCACTTTAATTCATGAATTGTGTCAGTCATGTCATCCTTTCTTTCATTGGAAAGTGATCCATTAGTCCATATCTAACCTTTCCTTCATACATTTCTACGTTCTTCGCATCATGTTTCCTTCAGGATATTTCATCCTACCACATGAGTGTTAGTTGTAGTTGACATATACAACTCTTCCTTTGGTAGCTCTTCATTAGCCCATCCAAATATTATTCAAAAATAGAAATGAACATTAAATCAAAATTACCTTTGTGATGGTTTTTCATCATGACATCTCCTTATTTGCATCAACATCTTGCATATATATTGACACATATCCAAAAATATACAATGTCAAGGGTCTCTTTCATTTTCAAACTTTATCAAGATCTTCATATCTTTCCTATGGAGATATCATAGTGAAATCTTCTAGTCCTTGGATGTCGATTGCCTTCTCCATAGCTACATTTTTCATTATCTCTTCCTTTCTTTATTCACACATTTCCTCCTAGGAACTTCCAATCATAGTTCCTTCAACTTTGTCAACCACCTCATAATTCATATGAGGACATATTATGTTTATTTCATCTAGTCAATGTGTGAACCATGCCTTCATGCATCATTTCACAAGAGGATATCCTTTATTTTGATCATGCTCTTGAGGTAGTGTACTCATTCATGATATCTGCAACCATATGACATACCACATCTCTTTCTTTTGGTCATCTATAATTCCTTCGACAACTTATTTGATTGAAATAACTTCAATCCATTGACCTGCTTCACTTCTATTGACACCATACCATCATTGCATGAATCCCATACAAGTTGGAATTCCTGGCGAGACACTTTCTTCTTCCAGTAGGTGAATCTTCTAATGACTATTCCAACGAAGGGTCTTGATCATCCTCATCCTGCAAATGCTCCTTTTGAATGATGTATGAGGAGCTATATATTAGATGAATTTATTTTTCCCATAAGTACTACCTATGCTTCTAATGAGGTTACCAAGAGCTACATCCTTCTGTAGGTGAGAACCATAGACTTCTATTTTAGCTATCTTTCATGCTTCTTTATGACGATGTCACAATCTCTTGCCTTTAATATCACACTTCTATGATTACATCTCCCAACATGATGCATCCTATCATTCTTCTAATGATTCCTACCATGATAGTTATACTTTCCAACATAAAACTTGAAACAAAAACTTGAAAAGAACTAGGTGAGGAAGACTATCTCAATCATAGTAGAGATCTTTTACTTCCTCCTTCTTAGATTTCTTCTTTTCAGCTCTTCCCATTCTTTTGTGATATGGGATTCCTCCCTTCCTCTATTATTGTAGACCTTCTTGAGCTTTGGATAATCTCTCTTGTAGTGCCCATATTCATGACAACCATAAAATTGAACTTTTGACATGTTCTTATTTTTTCGAGGACCAAGCTTCCCAAACTTCCTTTTTCTTCTAGCCCTGGTAGAAAATGCTTGAACTTGATTGCTTGATCCTACACCATTTTTTGCCTTCATCTTGGTTTCTTCAATTTTAAACAATGACCTTAGTTCATTGAATGGAGTAGCTTCCTTCTTCCCATAAATTCTTGATGTGAAGTTTCCCTATTCATCTAGTAGTGCATTGAGCACTATGGTAGTCATTTCCTTGTTAGAGATTATTTCTCTCAACTCTCGAAGTTGGTCTCTTATTTTTTTACACCCTCATAAAGTATGAGGATATTCCTTTTTCTTTTGATATCTTCAGCCTATAGAGCTTGAGATTCTTCTTTTGGAAGTTTGACAATTAAACCCTTAACATGAACAACGACTTCATTTTCTATGAGGATCAAATCTATCCTCTTCTTCCATGCAAGAAAGTTTTACGACCCAACTAATTCTTTTCTCTCCTTGCAATATGAAGTAATTTTGACATCTTCAAATGTAGATATAAAAATACTTACTTGTCCTAGATGATGAAATCTTCAACTTGATGCCTTCTTGATTTTGATGATGATGTAGATAATAGAAGGTGTATTCTTGGTGAAGATGTATTTCTTCAAAAGTGATCCTAGGCTCAAAAGGATATCATATTGATGCGTTCATTATGAAAAAAATATTTTTTCCTTCTTTTCTTCCTTCAAGGCATCGCTAGTTAAACTTGTTTCACAACCTCAAATTTCGGCCCTTCTTCAGAATTTCAACTTGTTGTAGTAGTTATCCAATTTTGACTTTTTATGCAATAACCCTAGTTTACACATGTGGCTAGAAGATGTAAAAATTTTCCTCCTTTCTACTTCACTTGACTTGACTTCTTTTTCTTTCTATTTTGGCTTGCAAAGGAGACCTTTCTTGGCACAGAAATTGATCCTTGATGGTGGTTGAAATTTGATACTTGTTGTTGTAGAAGGATGTCTTAATACTACGCACATGTGGAGAATATAGCCTAGAAAAACATATCCAAAAGTTCTTTTCTCTTTCTTCCTTATGATAATGATTATAGAATGTGTGACATTCCCAAGAACACTTCAAGTGTGGAACCCTTCTTTGGATGAGCTAAGGTTTTTAGGTATTCTTTGATGCTCTTAATTATTAGCTTTAAATATGATGAGAGGGTTAGTCCTTCTTTATTATTGATGCTCTTGATGTTTCCAAGATGATCTCTTTATAATTTGACCCTAGAGTATCCTTCTTCATGTTTCCCTTCCTTGATGAAGTCACCGTAGCTCTGATACCATGTTGAGAAATTTAAGTGGGGGAAAGTGTAGGTGATTTCTTTTACTTTGATAATTGTGTGTGATGTATTTTTACTTTACTTGATTAAATTTTTCTTTCCTTTATTATTATTAGTGTTCTCTATCATCAAACAACTATCAAATAATAAAGAACAATGAGACAATAAGACACACGATATAGGCGATCAGTGAGGGCCAAAACCTCTCCAACTGAAAGGAAAACCCATCAGGATCCTTCTCTTCTTATAGAACTTCAATTGATGAATTCCAATACCTATGACCCTTGATAAATACCCTCCAAGACCAAGTCATCCTTCCTTCATGATGAGCTTTCCTTACACAACTTCCAGCAACAAACTTTGACCCTAGCAACAATTTCTGCAACTTCAACCTAGCAGTTTCAACAACTTCGCCCTAGCATCTTCAAAGCTTTTACCTTGATGCAACTTCAGCAAATTCGACCTAAAAAATCAAAAACTTTGATCTAGAGGAAAATTCACAGCTTCGACCTTGCAACTTTACAGCTTCGACCTTGCAGTATCACAACTTCAAACTTGCAGCTTCACAACTTCAATGCAGCTTCAGAATTCATCTAGCCCAGAAACTATAGAAACCCTAGCAAAAGAGAGAGAGAGAGAGCCCCATAAAATTTGATCTTGATCTTCTTTTTTCTTCTTCATCCTTTTCCATCTTATATCTCAAGGAGATCGAACTTGCTTGAGTGAGTGAGAAAATGAGGTCGAATTCCTTCTTATTTATAGGCTTGTGAGGGGTACAAATTGCTATCTTGAGGCCGAATTCTCCCTTCATGTAGGATGACTTGATATTTTTGCCATGATGAGGTCTTGGAGGGTCTTTGACTCTATTTTGACTCAATAATTTTTTCTTTACAATATGTAACATGCCCAAATGGGTCTTCAATACATGACAATGACTCAATTGACTTTATGACAAACCTAGAAGCACTCAATGGGTGCTTGACCTAAAAATAAATTTTCATTGATCATGAAACCGGTGCCTCAAGAACACAAACATTAAATTTATTTTTCTCTTTTCATTAAATACATAAAATCATGATTACATATGTCATTATGCAGACTAGACCTAGTTGCATATTTCAACAAGAACACAGAAAAATTATTCAGGAATAAAATTGTGTATTCAAGAGAAGATGGTAGCTCATATGATGAAGATTATGAAAATGACCATGATTTTGATATAGTGATATTCATGTAATTATATTCTCATAATGAAACTCCTCAAAAATTTGAAGGAAATCATGAAGAAGAAGAAGGGGAAGTATATATTGAGGCAGAATTGATTAGTGCCTTACGTGATATTAGAAGAACAAAAGAGAAAAATATCATACTAAAGGAAGAGTAAAGAAACTAAAAGAATGGTTACAAGTCCTAGAAGGAACTCTAAAGAGACCAAGCAGAATATCATAAATATGAAAGTACAATTAGAAGAATCCAGAGTGAATGAAGAAACACTCAATAGACAGTTGGAAGAGAAGGAGAGAACAATAAAAAATTTAGAAGCTGAGATAGTCTCCTTGAGGAAGAAACTACGAAATAATCATATCCAACAAAACTTTTACAATAGTACCAAAATAATAGATGAAATCATCAGCATCTAGAAGCCATTCAATGATTGTCTTGGATTGGGATATAAACAAAATAATATTAATAAAGGTTCAATCTCTATGATGACAGGGAATGAAGCAAAGCAAAGAAATCTACATTGATGTGCTCAAGGGTCCTATTAAGAAGGAATATTACAATCCTCTAAAGGATGATGCAAAACAATCATAAATGAAGAAGCTTCAAGAAGAATATCATGGCTTTAGAAAGACAATACCATCAAGAGGACCACCTACACTCAGGTACCACAATATTTTTCTTGGAGTCTGTTATTCTTGTAATAATTTTTGCCATAAGTCTATAAAATGTAGAGCCTATGCAAGAGGTAGAAATACAAGAAATAGCTATGAAAATCCCAAGAACTACTATGAAGGAAGTTATGTTATAAAATATCGTGAGGATTTCAATAGGAATTATAACAATTTGATGCTCTTATTTTTGAAACTGTAAGTTACAAATGCAACAATTGTGGACACATAGCCCAAAATTCTGGAATCAATTTGATAGTTCCTTCAAGGGAAGCAAGGTGGGTTCTTGTCCATCATATGGAGGAAAAACTAAGAACTTGGAAAAAGTAGGCGAATTTGAAGGTTAAGAAATGTTGGCTTTCCCTATAAGCCCAAATCAGAAAAATTCAATGGTATATTGATAGTGGATGCTCATAACAAATGACTGGGGACAAAAATAGATGTGTAACGTTGAAGAAATACAAAGAAGGATATGTCACTTTTGGGAATGATGACTCTGCCAAAATTATAGGGAAAGAAACATAGTTAGCCTTGGAAGCAAAGATGCGGTGGAAGAAAATGTTTTACTTGTTGAAGATATGAAGCATACTTTTCTAAGTATTAGCCAAATGTGTGATTAGGGACCCACACTTCTATTCTATTCAAAATAATGTGAAACAAGGAAAGAAGGATCAAGGAAATTGGTTTCAACAACAATAAGAACTCCAATCAACATATACAACCTGAATGTGATTGGAAGGAAAGAGGTTTTCTGGGAAGGGAAGATAAAAGTTAGCTTTGTCTTAAAAGATTGAGGCATATACACTTTAACAATATTTTGAAGATCAACAAGAAGGAAGTTGTAAGGGATATGCTTTAAATTAGAAAGCCTACAAATACTAAATGCAAGTATTGTTAGCATGGAAAACAAACAAGAGTTGAGTTCAAAGCTAAGGAAAATTCCATGACAAAACCACTAGAACTTGTACATGATAATTTATGTGGGCCAGCAAGAACAAAAGGACTATATGGCGAATAAAAATTCATGTTGATTTTTTATTGCAAAACACAGATGACATAGGTCTCTTTTCTTAAAAAGCAGTCAAAATATTTTTAAAATTTTAGAATATTTGGAAGAAAATGTGACATAAAGAGGGATGACCAAAAGTTAGGAATGTTTGACTCCTGAAAAATGAAGGCATACTCTTTGGTTAAACATTTAAAAACAAAACATAGAAATGTTGCAATCTTAGAACCAACAAGATAGTAGAAAGTATCAATGTAAAAATTGATGAAAAAAATTGTTGAAGACTAAGAAGAAAAGAAAAATTCACACGTATTTGAAGAAAAGGAAGAGGAAGAACCAAAGCAAGAAGAAGAAATGGAAGAAGAGGAACACCAAGAAGAGAAGTAGCCAAAGACATAACATGAATAAGTACATAATCAACAAGAATTTGAGACACCTCCCATGAAACCTAAACGTTGGTATCAAAATAATTATCACCAAGAAAAAATTATGGGGGAGAACAGTGAAAGAGTAGAAACTAGAAGAAGAAAAAATCACAAACACCAAAGCAAGGTAATTTATCACTATTACATTGAGTATGTTGTCATTGATGTCAAATCGGGTGAAAAATGTCAAAGCAAGTGTGGGATAACATCTTTGATGTCCTTGGTATGCTAGTATGCACAGATGAGATGATGCATTGACAAAACCATAGCTCTAGGGTTTCTTTTCTTGGAAGAATACCATACCCCACACCTTTTGGAGAATTTTAAGATGTGGCTCACTAAATTTTCCTTGAAGACGCTCAATATTTGATTCTCCTTGTTTTTTGATTCTGTCGATATGTGTACAATATCGTGGGCCTTCACGATCTGAGAGATATGCTCAGTTAAAGATCGTGCACCCAACACATTGTCTGAAACCCTAAAGGTGTGACGATGTGGAAATTGCAAATGGAATAGAAGGATTGAAGGCCTCAACACATTGATGATGTGGTAGCACATATTTATGGAAGGAACGGTCCAAGGAAATATTGTTTTAAATGATTAATTTGTGACCCTAAGTCAAATCAAACCAATTTAATTGTTGGTCCAAAATTTTGGTGGGAATTCTTAATTGAAGTCTAAATTTTAAAAAGGCCCTTCCCTCCAAAAACCCTAATTTGGCTAACCACTTTGACGTATTTCCAAAAATATATAAAACATTGTTTCCCTCTCCAAAGTGAAAACTTGTAGAGCAAAGTTTGTTTGAAATTTCCTACAGTTAGAATTGAAGCTTTGGAAGGGTTTTCGATTGGGAATATTGATTATGGTTTGAAGGGATTCATTGGGATTCAGGCATATTGGAAGGGTTTTCAATTGGGATTATTGATTA